>CM017763.1:33637033-33885204 GCA_008009225.1 Acer yangbiense | reverse complement strand
TTGCATATTCGTTTTTGCTTAATATTGATTAGCTAAACTAATTGACATGTCATTTAGGTTTTAATATCTAGGATTATACTTAATTGCATATTAATCATCTTAGATAAGCATATAGGTTTCCCTTGCTCTATGTTGCATTTTGGATATTCACATATATTCACTTAGGGTTGTATTCTCTTCAAAGAGAAAGTAAGTCTTGTGGGTAGCATCCGGGATTAGGTTGCTTAGAACGCAAGCAAATTGGACTAGTTCACTCATACCGGGATTGGTAGTGTGTGTGATTACTTCGGGATTAGGTTGTAATCGTTTGCACATTTAGTGGATTCGAGGTTCGAGTGTGGCTTACTTACATAGCCCGTGGTTTTTCCCGTGAGGGTTTCCACATAAAAACCAAGTGTTGTTTTAATTTCCGCACCATATTACAATTGCTTGGTTATATTATCTTGAGGGCATTTTCGTAATTTTGACTAACACGAAAAATTGGGTAAAAAGCGTAAAATCTATTCACCCCCCCTCTAGATAGCTTTATACACACCGTGCTATTATTTGTTTCAAATTGCTTTGCATACAAGACATGTAGCATTTAAGTCCAAAATATCATGGTATTTGGCAAAGCAAAGGACAAAGGTTTTCAATATGAATTCAAACCAATTTCACCAATGTCAAGAGAGAAGCAAGGATATAGGATTTCATTGATTTCAATTTAAGAACAACTATATCCAACTTTATAAGCCAAACATGTCATGAGCGACTTTGCACCCTACTTGATTTTTCCGGATAAGATATCCGTATGATAGTAGACATGTTCAACCAATAAAGAAAGAGAGACATTTGGATTGTAAAATCCTTGAATGGATACAAGATCCTTTTTCATTTGAGTCTCATAAGCTTTTTCACACATTATTTGCAGTTAAGAAATGCAATCATCAAAACATGCTTTTCAAGATTAGCATTTAGCATGTCATTTTAGCAATCATCATGACATGGAGATCATTATAGGTCATTCAAATTAAATCCTATGTAAATATCTCCTAGTCCAAAAATGCATGTTTGAACATAAATATGACATGGATTGCAATACAAGCATTGATCACACTTATTGAATAGAAAATATTTATACATAGTGTAACCAAGCTTACTCAAGCAACAAAAAGAGAAGCACAAGATATTTCGAATTTTTTGCAAGTGACAAGATGCAAATAGCTCTCTTTGCTTAAGTTCCCCATATGGGGTCAAATTTCCATACCACTTCAAAGAAGGGTATGAGGTCCTATGGACCTACAAGTCCTTTGGACTTGGATGAACCTATTTGAGACTTGTTAGTCTCGTAGCAAGCGGGTTCATTCTTATTACTCCACTTAGGTGACACTAAATCAATCCTAGTGGACAAAGGTTCTAGAGTACAAGATGAAAAAGGATCATGCACATGATTTTCTTCCTTTTTATGAAGCATCTTAGCTCTAGCCTTTTTCTGTCAATCATGCTTTTAGCTCTACACATTTCAATGTAATGCAAGCAACTTGGTCTAATATGACCAACAAATACCACAAAAATGACAGTGGGAATAAAGTTAGGAATCATACCATTCCCTTTAGCATGGATAGGAGCTTTCCCTTGTCGTTGTGGTTGTCTGGTTGTTGGATCGGATCTCTCCTCTTTGATGATGACCAAGACAATGTTGCTTGCTCGGTTGAGCTTGCATGATTGAACACTTCCCTATTAGATCGTAGGTTGAGGGAAGTTAGCCTTCTTGGTTGGTTAGACCAAGATTGAGGAAGGCTTGGGCTTGAAGCTCTTTGGTGATGTGAGCAACGCCCTTTCATCTTCATCTCCTCTCTCACCTTAGAGGGACCTCTCCTCATCGGAGTTATTTTTCTCTCTCACAAAATCACTCATAGTGTTTGCGTTGAATGAATGCAAATGAGAAGAATGCAAGATGTATGTCAAAAACAATAATCATACAAAATGCACACACACCAAAAATGAGCTGGATCACCTAAGTATATCTAGAACCCGCTCTGATACCAATTGAAAGTAATTAAATACTCGAGGTGTGTTTATCAATATAAAGCTAGAGGGGGGGTGAATAGATTTTAGCTATTATTACCCAATTTTCGCATACAAGTCAATATTACGAAAATGCCCCTACTAGTTAAATATACAAGCAAGTGTAATATAGTGCGGAATTTAAATAACATTTGATGTATACGTGGAAACCCAACCACTGGGAAAAACCACGGGCTGTATAGTGCGCCACACTCGGAACTCGAAATCACTAATTGAAATGAAGTTTACAACCTATGTAGACCTCGTCTAACACTCCGGTCTGTAACCCCTCACTTCTACCCAGCGGGCCTTTATTAGCAACCCTATTCCAATTTGCTTGAGGTCTAAGCACTCTTAGCCTCAAGACTTACTTCTCTATGAAGAGAAACAACCCTATGTGAATATGTATGAATATTCAATTAATGCAATAAGAGCTAGGGTACTCTAAATGCTTATCTAGGATGATGATATATTCAATTTAAATCAACCCTAGATATCAATTGCTAAATGACATGTCAAATAGCATAGATAATCATAGATTATAAAAACCTAGATATCTATCAAAAACAACACTCAATTAATTCATCACAAATAATCTCTTTTCTTGTATTTAACATATGATCTAAAACATACAAGTAATTTAAAAGAGATGCTTGGTATTTAAAATACTACAATAAGATGAAATTAATCAAATCTTACCAAGCAAGTTGTGATGATGCAAACCCATACATGGATGCACTCTATATAGACATAGGAGATGCAATATGAAAATTTGATGCAAAAGGGGTTTGATTGAGTGGTTAAAGTTGAGTTCTTGATTTGATTTTCTCTCAAATCTATCTTTGAAGATTAGGGTTCTTAAGAGTCAAAGAACTGATTCAGATAATGAGAAAGTGTGATATTTATAGACATCAAGAATTGGGCATGTGAAAAGACACTTTTGCCCCTGAAACGCACCGTTCGGCGGTTTCAATCGGCGGCCAGGCCGCCGATGACGACCGCCGAATTGAGCTCGTGAAGAACAGAGCATTAACGGCGGTTTCATTCGGCGGTTTCGTGACCGCCGATCCAACCGCCGAATCAAACCCGAGAGATTAAAATCGATCAGGTATGAACGGCGGTTTCGAACGGCGGTCGTGACCGCCGATCTTGACCGCATAATTGCTTCAGACCAAACTGGACTGAAACGGCGGTTTCATTCGGCGGCCAGGCCGCCGATCATAACCGCCGATCACCAACAATGGTGAAAACCAAGGAGAAGCCAAGGGCATTCTCCATAGGCGGTCTTCGCGTGAAACCAAGCACTCATTAGTGCAAGCGCGGACGTTTCCGAACAATGTCGGGAAACGAATTATAAGGTACATATACACACAACAAGATATATCAACCAAAGTGCTAGTGTGTAAAGTGACATGTGAAGAGATGCACATAAAAATAAGCAAGTATGCAATCATAGCAAGAATGCTAAGTGTGTGTGTGCTACTAAATCTCTTCAAAGAAAAACAAGCACAAGAGATTATACCTTTGGCGTGCTTGTATCTTGAGGTCATGGAAGGGCCTTTGATCTTCAACACTAAACACTTAGACTACCCTTACATTCAAAACCCCAACATGTGGTTTGACCACGAAATAAGCCAATCAACAAAACGGGAATCCTTACAGTGGTGCCTCCTAATGTTGGGACATCTAATGTCAACAATGATGACACACAACCTATTGCTAGAGTTCCTCTCTTGGACTCTAAAGAACCCGCTCCATGGGTTATGAAACTCCATGATAAAGAAGATATCATTGGAGAGGTAAATGAGGGTGTTAGGACTAGACGTCAACTTGCTAATCTTATTAGCTATACTTGCTACACCTCTCAAATTGAACCCAAAAAGGTTGAAGAAGCCTTACATGATGAATTTTGGGTTCTTGCCATGCAAGAAGAGCTAAACCAATTCGAAAGCAATGAGGTTTGGACTCTAGTTCCTAGGCCTAAGACCATTAATGTCATAGGCACTAAATGGATATTTAGGAACAAATCCGATGAGGATGGCAACATAGTGCGGAACAAAGCTAGACTTGTAGCACAAGGGTACTCTCAAATTGAGGGTATCGACTTTGAGGAGACATTTGCTCCAGTTGACCGTCTAGAGTCTATTAGGCTTCTCTTGTCCATTTCTTGTGTGCACAAGTTCAAATTGCACCAAATGGATGTCAAGAGTGCCTTCCTCAATGGCTTCTTGCAAGAGGAAGTGTTTGTTGAACAACCCAAGGGGTTTGTGGATGCTCACCACCCCAACCATGTCTATCGCCTCAAGAAGGCACTATATGGGTTGAAACAAGCACCGAGGGCTTGGTATGAGCGCCTCACTCAATTTCTTGTTGACAATAACTACACAAGAGGTAGTGTTGACAAGACACTATTCATCAAGAAAGACAATGATGAGCTTTTCATAGCTCAAATATATGTCGATGACATAGTGTTTGGCTCCACCAACAACACCAAGGTCCAACAATTTGTTGATGTTATGTCTCATGAATTTGAGATGAGTCTTGTTGGTGAGCTTAATTACTTCCTAGGTTTGCAAATTAGGCAACTAGATAATGGGATCTTCATAACCCAAGCCAAATATGCCAAAAACCTTGTGAAGAAGTTTGGTCTTGAAAAAGCCAAAAATTGTGACACTCCTATGAGCACGACTTTGAAGCTAAGCAAGGATGCTAGCGGTAAAAGTGTGGACCAAACCTTATATCGTGGCATGATAGGGAGCTTGCTCTATTTGACCGCAAGTAGGCCCGATATATCTTTTAGTGTAGGAGTTTGTGCTAGGTACCAATCCGATCCCAAGGAGTCCCATCTCTCTTCAGTTAAGAGAGTCATTCGCTTTGTGAATGGGACTTCCAACTATGGGATTTGGTACTCATTTGACACTAATCCTAGTCTTGTAGGATATAGTGATGCGGATTGGGCAGGAAATTGTGACGATAGGAAGAGCACATCGGGCGGTTGCTTCTTTCTAGGCAACAACTTGGTGTCTTGGTTTTGCAAGAAGCAAAACTCGATTTCCAAGAAGCAAAACTCGATTTCCAAGAAGCAAAACTCGATTTCCTTGTCCACGGCGGAAGCCGAGTACATAGCCGCGGGGAGTGGATGCACTCAACTTATATGGATGAAGCAAATGTTAGTAGATTATGGATTCAACCAAGGTACTCTCACTCTCTTTTGTGATAACATGAGTGCCATTAATATTTCTAAGAATCCGGTGCAACATTCTAGAATTAAGCATATTGACTTCCGCCATCACTTCATTAGAGAGCTTGTTGAAAATAAATGCATAGTACTTTAACATGTAGGTACTAATGATCAACTTGCGGACCTAGTTACTAAACCCTTAGATGCTACTCGATTTAAAACTCTTAGTAGATCTATTGGGGTATGTCTTGTGGAGTGATGTTCTATGATTGACCCCATATGGGGAACTCAAGCAAAGAGAGCTAGTTTGCATTCTTGTCACTTGCAAAAAATTTGAAATATCTTATGCCTCTTCTTTTAATTGCTTGAGTAAGCTTGGTTGCACATATGTATATATGTTTTCAATTCAATAAGTGTGAACCTTGCTTATTTACAATCCATGTCATATTTATGTTCAAACATGCATTTTTGGACTAGGAGATGTATATTGGAAGTATGATTTGAATGACCTATGATTATCTCCATGACATGATGATTCTTTAATAACATGCTAATGTCAAATGAAAACGCATGAAATTCATATAACATGCTCACATGAAAAGCATGAATTGATGATTGCATATTCTTAAAAATGCAAAACTTGTGTGAAAGCTTATGAGACTCAAAATGAATAAAGGATCTTGTATCCGTTCAAAGGAATTTATATTCCAAATATCTCCATTTCTTTATTAGTTGAACATGGCTACTATCATACAGATATCTTATCCGGAAAAATCAAAAAGGGTGCAAAGTTGCTCATGCCATGTTTCGCTTATAAAGTTGGATATAGTTGCTCTTATATTGAAATCAATGTATTCTATATCCTTGCTTTACTCATGACATTGGTGAAATTGGTTTGAATTCCTATTAGAAACCTTTGTCATTTGCTTTGCCAAATACCATTGTATTTTGGACTTGAATGCTACATGTCTTGTATGCAAAGCATGTTTGATTCACACATTTTCTCTCAAATAAATCTCCTTGTTTCTCTCCGATTAAATTGAGATGCATAAAGTGACTTATATTAATTATGCATATCTTGCATGCTACTATCTCTCGTTACTATGAGTGACCCGGTTGGGGACTACTCCTTTGCCTATATCATAACAAAAAGGGGGAGTAGTATATGGTAAGGGGAGATGCAAATTGGTGTTGCAATTGTGCACATTGGGGAGATAACACATTGATGGGGAGTAACCCTTTGAGGGGGAGCATTGCATTTATCATACATTGCATATATTTTGTAATGTTGTGCCTAAATTCTAAAATGCAAATGCTTGTTTTTGATATAACTTGATTAATCTCACATTTCACTTGTATTGGAAAACATAGAAATCTTATTTACAGGGCTTGATTATTCTACAAGAGATTGAAGACTTGAAGTTTTATTTTCTTATCTCTTTGTGTTGTAGAATATCATAGTTGTCCCGTAGTTTCTATTTCTTTGTGAGGAATCAATGTGAGTGGCGGTTTTGTCAAGAAATAGCCAAAGGGGGAGATTGTAAGGTTCCCATTTGTTGATTGGCTCATTTCGTGGACAACCACATGTTGGGGTTCTTTGTAAGGGTAGCCTAAGCATCGGTCTTATTGTTCGAAGCCCTTTGAAGACCTCGTGTTGATAAGCACCAAAGGTAAATTTCTATGTGCTTACTTTTCTTTGAAGAGATTAGTTGCACACACACACTTAACATTCATTGCATATGTGTGCATTCTCTTCGTTTGTCAAATTTCACACTTGCACTTATTTATTATATTTTGTTGTGTGTAATTGTGTCATGTTGTTGTGTAATTCGTTTCCCGATAACTTTCGGAAACGTCCACGCATGCACTAGAATGTGCTTGGTTTAGCGCGAGGACCGCCTATGGAGAATGCCCTTGGCTTCTCCTTGGTTTTCACCTATCTAGGTGATCGGCGGTTATGATCGGTGGCCTGGCCGCCGAATGAAACCGCCGTTTCAGTCCAGATTGGTCTGAAGCATTTCTGCGGTTAAGATCGGCGGTCACGACCGCCGTTCGAAACCGCCGTTTCAAGACCTGATTGATTTATCTCTCAGTCTAATTCGGCGGTTGAATCAGCGGTCATGAGACCGCCGTTCGAAACCGCCGTTCATACCTGATTGATTTTGATCTCTCTGTTTTGATTCGGCGGTTGGAATCGGCGGTCACGAAACCGCCGATTGAACAGCCGTTTTTGCTCTGTTCTTCACGAGCTTAATTCGGCGGTCATAATCGGCGGCCTGGCCGCCGATTGAAACCGCCGATCGGCGCGTTTCTTTGAAACTCACTTAAACGACCTCACTTTGATTTGGCCCCCTATATATATGCCACTTTGACTTTAGGTCAATTAAGAGAGTTCATATTCAGAATTCATACTTAGGATATTTTTCAAAGAGAAGAAAAATTCCAAGAACTCAATTCTTGATTACTCAAACACTTTTTCATGATCATCAATCATCATCTAGCATCATCCTTGATCTTCTAGATGTCATCTTGCATGGAATCTTCATCATACTTTGCTTGGTAAGCTTTTCACTAATGTCTTACATGTTTTGTGTTTCTCTTATCAAGCAATCTTAATTAATTACTTGTTTGTTATTTTGTATGCTTTGGATACAATATTGAGATGAGTATGATGTATGTTTGAGAATTTGGATTGTGCTTGCATATTAGGTTTTGTGCTTAATATTGATTAGCTAAACTAATTGACATGTCATTTAGTTTTGATATCTAGGATTGTTCTAATTGCATATTAATCATCTTAGATAAGCATATAGGGTTTCCCTTGCTCTATGTTGCATTTTGGATATTCATATATATTCACTTAGGGTTGTATTCTCTTCTAGAGAAAGTAAGTCTTGTGTGTAGCAACCGGGATTAGGTTGCTTAGATCGCAAGCAAATAGGACTAGGTTCACTCATACCGGGATTAGGTAGGTGTGTGATTACTTCTGGGATTAGGTTGTAATCGTTTGCACATTTAGTGGATTCGAGGTTCGAGTGTGGCTTACTTACATAGCCCGTGGTTTTTCCCATGAGGGTTTCCACGTAAAAACCAAGTGTTGTTTTAATTTCCGCACCATATTACACTTGCTTGTTTATATTATCTTGAGGGCATTTTCGTAATTTTGACTAACACGAAAAATTGGGTAAAAAGCATAAAATCTATTCACCCCCCTCTAGATAGCTTTATACACACCGTGCTATAATTTGTTTCATACTTTATCTAGAACCGTCAGTAGATAAAAGTCTTTTCATTATCAGGACAATCGGAGAGTTTATCTTAATCCTGATATAAATGATAGACTTATGGTTGCAAGTGTTATCATTTGAGTTATCAATGAGTACGATTATATAGCATAGTCTATCCTCGATAGTTTGGTGGTATTCATTTGTTAATCGATAGAGGACTTCATTTATAGATATGGACATCGTGGCTCCATTTATTAAATGAGAGTAGAATATCATCATATGGATGTTTTGAGGTATTGGATATTAAATCTTAACGTTAAGTTTTCAATAGTGACTATTGAAACATGGCTTCTGGACAAGTCAAAATATCCAAGTTCAAAATGTGGTCATATGAGGAAATATGGTAACTTAAAGAGCTATAGGCAGTCTATGAGCTCTTGGCGATTACTGATATTCTTCACAAGGATACACCATCTCCTATAAGATTGTCTAGGGTATGAATGAGAATCATTTTCTTATTCCATCTTTATTTAAGAGTGCAATTTTAGTTCTTTAGTGAAATGAACTAAAATTAATAGATTGAACCTAAGTGAATCATTTGTTGATTGTGATTGGGTTATGTCTATTGGAGCTTAAATTTAGATAGGCCCGCCAAGATCCCCAATCCACACGGACTTGCATGGATCACTTGATATATTCTACCGGACCAATTTATGGGTCCATCTAGAATTGTATTTAATATATTAAGAATATAATTTGCACATTATTTATCTAATGGGCTGATCAATTATATTAATATATTAATGAAAGGCATGTGGGCTTGTTTCTTTTAGTAAGAATGGGTCTGGTTCACATGTGGGCCTTTTATTAAGGTCCAATGGATTTAATAAAATAGAAAAACAATATATAGATATATTAATATATATGGCACATGGCCGAGATATATATATGATATTATATTGTTTTATTTTTATTATTTGATTAAATGGAAATTGATTAATTGATTAATTAATTATTTAATTAAAAATCAAAATCTTTTTCTGACTAGGAAATATGTTTCTTAGTAGTATACTATTGTGATAGTATAAATAAAATAAAAGACTTTATTTGGTAAGTAGATAAATAAGGGATTTATTTATCTAGTCAAATAAGGAAGTATTTTATATAGTCACAAATACACTAAAGAGTTGGATTAGGGTTTAGAATTCTAAGGAAATCTACCTAGGATTAGGATTTAAGTCAAAAGACACAAATCCTAAATGGTAAAGGATTTCGGCCTCAATATATAGATATATATATAAAATATATATGGCAATTAACCAGAATATATATAGATATATATATATATGCTTTATAGAAATAAATATATATATAATATAAGTTCGGTGCAGTATATATAGATATAAGTAAAGTGCAGATTTTGTATATAAAAAATATATATATAAGTAAAGTGCAGATTTTGATATATATATAGATTGGGCATAGGCGCAAAATATATGATATACGTAGTGGCGCAAAAATATATATAATTGATTTTTTTGAGCGGCCACTAAATATATATATATATATTCTTTGTATATTTTGATGAACCCTAATGCGGACTTGAGAGTATTTTCTTTTGCTTGAGAAAAATAAAATCCAACTCTTAGATTAGTGTGAGAATTCGACCAAGAGGAAAAGAGAGAAAAGTTTGTTCTTATTTCGATAGTGCACTAGTAACTTTTATATCAAAAGGTTTTGTGCACAATTTCGAATAAGGTTCACGCGAGTTTCGATCTAACGATTGTGAATTCAAAAGTGACCGGAACATTCTTTGTAGCCTCTTGGAATTTGTTGTGACTAACGAAAAAGAAAAAGTTTTGTTAATCCATCCTCAGGTACACAATTTAAAGAGAAGGGAGACCACGCTCCTAGGTGATTCACGTTCGTGATTGGATTGGAAGATCTTGCGGATTACCATCGACGCAATGTCAATCGGATCACGCGACAAAGGTATGATATCTTTAGTATTATATGTTAATTAATTAAAGGGTTAAGGTTCAAATTATGGAAAAAATTTAAACTACACTAAAAGTCGATTTTAGTCTCGCTTCCGCTGCGTTGACCGTATTTTTCCCTACAAGGAAACCTTCTCTCCTGTGGCCATGCTTAAATCTATTAGGATACTCTTGTCCATTGCAGCATCTTTAGATCTAGAGATTTGGCAAATGGACATCAAGACAGCTTTCCTTAATGGAGGTCTTGACGAAAGCATCTACATGGTGCAACCAGAAGGATTCATTGAAAAGGGCCAAATGGAAAAGGTATGCAAGTTGCAGAAATCCATATATGGATTAAAGCAAGCATCCAGATCCTGGAACATAAGGTTCGATCAAGCTGTCAAAGGTTTTGGATTTATTAAGAATCCTGACGAACCTTGTGTATACAAAAGGATTAAGGGCGACAAGTTGGTTTTCTTGATTCTTTATGTTGATGATATACTACTCATTGGAAACGATGTAGGTGTATTGACATCAGTAAAAGAATGGTTAACAAAACAATTTGATATGAAGGACTTAGGAGAAGCAAGTTTTATTCTAGGTATCCAAGTAATAAGGGATATAAAGAATAAAACGATTGCATTATCCCAAGCTTCATACATAGACAAGATCTTGTCTAGGTTTTCCATGTAGGATTCCAAGAAAGGTATGTTACCTTTCAGACATGGAATCAAACTTTCTAAGGAACAAGTTCCTAAGAATGAGCATGAAGAGCAATTCATGAGTAAAGTTCCTTATGCCTCGGCAGTTGGAAGTCTCATGTATGCAATGCTCTGCACTAGACCAGATATTTGTTTTGCTATTGGCATAGTTAGCAGGTTTCAATCGAAACCTGGTCCTGATCACTGGACGGCAGTCAAGCATATTTTCAAGTATCTCAAGAGAACGAGAGATAATATGCTTGTATACTCTGGAGGGGATTTAATTCCCGTTGGGTATACATATTCTGATTTCCAATCAGATTCTGACTCTAGAAAATCCACATCAGGGGCTGTGTTTACTATTAGAGGAGGAGCAGTCATATGGAGGAGTATCAAGCAATCTTGTATTGCTAATTCCACCATGGAAGCTGAGTATGTTGCTGCATGCGAGGCTGCCAAAGAGGCTGTTTGGCTCCGCCAATTCTTCATAGACTTGGAAGTGGTTCCTAGTGCGAATAAGCAGATCACTATCTACTGTGACACAGTGGAGCAGTGGCTAATTCGAAAGAACCAAGAAGTCACAAGAAAGGAAAACACATTGAAAGAAAGTATCATCTTTTAAGGGAGATTGTTCAAAGGGGTGACGTGACGATTACCAAAATCGCGTCAGCAGAAAATCTAGCAGATCCCTTCACAAAGGCTCTACCTCAGAAGAGTTTCGATAGGCATCTAGAGAACATGGGCATGAGAGATATGACACATTTGCTATAGCGCAAGTGGGAGATTGTTAGGATTATGCTCAATAGCAAGAGTGTAATGTTGTAATTAACAATCTTTTTCATATTAATAAAGTGATTTCTGGTTTAACAAATCTTATAGCATTTATAGTTTAATATTATAATTGTCAAAGTAAATAATCATAAGGTCTAAAGACTATGAGAAAAGAAGAATTGTTCGTACATCTGGATATGTATGAGGTAGACATAATTCTTTAGTTAGTCTTGAATAATGTTCACAACTTAAGTTAAAGGTTGGGCACCTTTATCTTGTTAAAGTTGTAGAATTCTTTTGCTAGCATTTGAGTGGGATCAAATGAGATATGATGAGTCTAAAATCATCGGAGTGTCTTCGAGTCAAAGAATCTAGTGCACTGGGTGCATTGAACATGATCACAATGAAAAGCTTTATCTAGAACCGTCAATAGATAATAGTCTTTTCATTATCAGGACAATCGGAGAGTCTATCTTAATCCTGAGATAAATGATGGACTTATGGTTGCAAATGATATCATTTGAGTTATCAATGAGTACGATTATATAGCATAGTCTATCCTCGATAATTTGGTGATATTCATTGTTAATCAATAGAGGACTTCATTTATATATATGGACATCGTGGCTCCATTTATTAAATGAGAGTATAATATCATCATATGGATGTTTTGAGGTAATTGAATATTAAATCTCAACGTTGAGTTTTCGATAGTGACTATTGAAAACATGGCTTCTGGACAAGTCAAAATATCCAAGTTCAAAACGTGGTCATATGAGTAAATATGGTAACTTGGAGAGTTATAGGCGGTCTATGAACTCTTGGCGTTTGCTGATATTAATCACGAGGATACACTATCTCCAACATGATTGTCTAGGGTATGAATGAGGAACATTTTCTTATTATATCTTTATTTGAGAGTTCAATTTTAGCTCTTTAGTGGAATGAGTTAAAATTAATGGATCGGACCTAAGTGAATCATTTGGTGATTGTGATTAGGTTATGTCTATTGAAGCTTAAATTTAGATAGCCCGCCAAGATCCTCAATCCACACGGACTTGCATTGATCACTTGATATATTCTACCGGACCAATTTATGGGTCCATCTAGAATTGCATTTAATATATTAAGAATATAATTTGCACATTATTTGTTTAATGGACTGATCAATTATATTAATATATTAATGAAAGGCATGTGGGCTTGTTTCTTTTAGTAAGAATGAGTTTGGTTCACATGTGGGCTTTTTATTTAAAGTCCAATAGATTAAATAAAATAAGGAAATAATATTTGGCCCATATATATAACGTGGGGCGGCAAGGCTATGTAATTAGTCAAAAATATTATTTTATTTTATTGTTTGATTAAATGAGAATTAATTAATTTATTAATTAATTATTTAATTAAGAAACAAAATCTTTTTCTGATCAGGAAATATATTTCCTATAGTTATACTATTGGTAGTAGTATACTAAAAGTAAAAGACTTATTTGGTAAGAAAATAAATAATAAGTTTTATTTATTTAATCAAATAGGAAAGTCTTTTATTAAGTCAATTAAAAGAATAAAAACACTTATGAGTTGGATTAGGGTTAGGAGTCTAAAGTTGATGGGAATTAGGGTAAAGCACAAATCTTTTTTTGTAGAGGATTTTTGGCCAACCCTAATATAATCACATGTAGATTTCGGCAACCCTAAAGGAAAGGAGAAGTAAAATTCGGCCACCCTATATAATACAAGCTATAGGGTTCGGCCACCCCTAAGAGTGTTTACCGGATCAATTTCTTCTTCTTCTCATACTCATAGAAAAGTGTTTGATTATTCTGCCAAGACAAAAAAGAGAGAAGAGATTATTCTTTTGATAGTACACTAATTGCTTGTTCATCAATAAGCTTGTGTGTACAACATCGAATTAGGTTCACGCGAGTTTCGATCATTAGATTGAGAACTCTAAAGTGACTGGAATAATCTTTGTAGTCTTTTGGTTGTTTTGTGACTAACAAAAAGAAAAAGAAAGTTTGTTTATCTATTCTCAGGTACGCAATTCAAAGAAAAGGGAGACCACGCTCCTAGGTGATTCACGTTCGTGTTAGGATTGAAGATCTTGCGAATTACCATCGACGTAAGTCAATCGGATCACGCGACAAAAGGTATTATACTTTTTGTTACTTTATATGTATGTTTAATTAATTTAAAGGGTTAAGGTTCATCAAAGGAAAAATTTTAAAACATACTAAATCTATTTTTAGTCTCGCTTCCACTGCGTGTACTACGATTTTTCCCTACAAAGGATGCATGGAACATCCTAAAGGTTGCACATGAGGGAACCGAAGTTGTAAAGGACTCGAAGCTTCAAGTTCTCCAAACGCAATTCGAATTGCTTAGGATGGATGAGAATGAATGCTTCAACGACTTCGAAGTAAGGTTGATGGACATTGTGAACCAAAGTCATCAACTTGGTAACCCGTATTCGGATAGGAGAATCAAGTAAAAAATTATGAGATCTCTCCCCGATAGATTTGACTCCAAGGTGACGGCTTTAGAGGAGAATTGATTCAAGGATATGAAGCCGAGTGAGGTGATTGAAAGACTACTAGCTTATGAGTCTAGGAAGGGTCCTACCTCCATACCTCCTAAAATGCAAAAAGGGAATTGCTTTGAAAGCCTCCAAAGTTGAGAAGGAGGAGAATGATGACTCGGACGAAGAAATGACCTTGTTGATGAGAATGTTCAAGAAATTCTACAAGTCTGAGAAGAAGGGTTTCGGATCCAAGGGCCAAGACTTGAGAAAAAGACTCCATTCAAGAAGTTTGATCCTAGACAAGAGAAAACCGAAAGGAAAGGGGTCCGATGCTATGAATGTGGTGGGATAGGTCACTTTGCCCCCGAATGTGCTAATCATATTAACAAGAAAAAAGGAAAAGTGATAGCTGCCACATGGAGTGGAAGTGATGAGTCTTCAGATGATGAAGAACTCATGGCTAACTTCATAGCCTTTGCCTTCTCCCATAAAAGCAAAGGTTCTAGTGAAGAAGAAAATGAGACTTGAAACAAATTATAGCAGGTGTGTATAAAACTATCTAGAGGGGGGGTGAATAGATTTTAAGCTTATTACCCAATTTTTCGTGTTTAATCAAAATTACGAAATTACCCCTAAATAGATAAAGCAATAAATCAAGTATAAAATGCAAAAATAAAATAACACTTGATTTTTACGTGGAAACCCTCACGGAAAAAACCACGGGCTAGTAAGTAAGCCACACTCGAACCTCAAATCCACTAAATGTGTAAAACGATTACAACCTAATCCCGGAAGTAATCACACATCTACCTAATCCCGATATAAGCGAACCTAGTCTGATTGCTTGCGAATTAAGCAACCTAATCCCGGTCACAACACAAGACTTAATTCTCTAAAAAGAGATTAACACCCTCAGTGAATATATGAATATTCAAATGCAACATAGAGCAAGGGAAACCCTATATGCTTATCTAAGATGATGAATTTGCAATTAAAAACAATCCTAGATATTAAAGCTAAATGACATGTCAATTAGCTTAGACAATCATAGATTATAGAAACCTAGATATCTATCATAAAAACAACACTCAATCAAATCAACACAACAATCTCTATCTTGAATATTAGAATTTAATCTAAGAACAATCAGGTAATAAAAGAGATGCCATAATAAATTAAACACTAATTATGTATGATAATAGTGAAAAACTTACCAAAGCAAGTGTGATGATGAAAAACCCATGTAAGCAAGCATCCTAGATATACTAGAGAATGCTAGATGAACTTTGATGCAAATGGATTTTGGTTTAAGTGTTTAATGAGCAAACTTGATTGCTTTCTCTCTTAAAAATCTCTCTTTTGAAAGTAGGGTTCTTGATGATTAAAGAGTTACATTCAGAACAAGAGCATGAAAAATAGAGCATGTGAAAAGACAAGTTTGCCCCTGAAATGCACCGATGGACGGTTTCAATCGGTGGCCAGGCCGCCGATCATAACCGCCGAATTGGACCCGAGAAGAACAGGGGACCAACGGCGGTTTCATTCGGCGGTTTCGTGACCGCCGAATCAAACCTGAGATTAAAAAATCAATCAAGTATGAACGGCGGTTTCATTCGGCGGTTTCGTGACCACCGATCGTAACCGCAGAATTGCTCCAGACACTTCTAGAAGCAAACGGCGGTTTCATTCGGCGGCTAGGCCACCGATCATAACCGCCGATCACCAACAAAGGTGAAAACCAAGGAGAAGCCAAGGGCATTCTTTGTAGGCGGTCCTTGCGCTAAACCAAGCACATCCTAATGCATGCGCGGACGTTTCCGAAAACTATCGGGAAACGAATTACAAGACAACAAGACACAATTACAGACAACAAAATATAACAAATAAGTGCAAGTGTGAAATGTGACAAGTGAAGAGAATGCACACATATGCAATGTAAGTTAGGTGTGTGTGTGCAACTAATCTCTTTAAAGAAAAGTAAGCACATAGAAATTTACCTTCAGTGCTTATCAAGACGAGGTCTTCAAAGGGCTTGAGCAATAACACCGATACCTAGGCTACCCTTACAAAGAACCCCCAACATGTGGTTTGTCCACGAAATGAGCCAATCAACAAATGGAAACCTTAAAATCTCCCCATTTGGCTATTTCGTGACAAAACCACCACTCACATTGATTCTTCACAAAAAAATAGAAAGTACGGGACTATAGTGAAATTCTACATTACAAAGAGATAAGAAAGTGCAACTTGAAGTCTTCAACCTCTTGTAGAATAAGCAATCCCTGAAAATAAAGTGTCTAACATTTCCAATAAAAGTAAAAAGTGAGATGAATTAAGTGAGGACAAAAACAAGCATTTGCATTTGTAAAAGATTAGGCACAACATTATGAAATGTATGTGTATGCAATGCTCCCCCTCAACGGGTTACTCCCCCTCAATGAATGTTCTCCCCATTATGCACAAATGCTTCTATATTTTGCAACTCCCCTTACCATATACTACTCCCCCTTTTTGTCATGACATAGGCAAAGGAGTAGTCCCCAACCGGGTTACTCATAGCAACGAGAGATAGTAGCATGCAAGATTTGAATAATTAATATAAGTCACTTTATGCATCTCAATTAATTGGAGAGAAACAAGGAGATTTATTTGATAGAAAATGTGTGAATCAAACATGCTTTGCATACAAGACATGTAGCATTCAAGTCCAAAATACAATGGTATTTGGCAAAGCAAATGACAAAGGTTTCTAATAGGAATTCAAACCAATTTCACCCATGTCATGAGTAAAGCAAGGATATAGAATATATTGATTTCAATTTAAGAACAACTATATCCAACTTTATAAGCGAAATATGGCATGAGCGACTTTGCACCCTATTTGATTTTTCCATATAAGATATCCGTATGATAGTAGCCATGTTCAACCAATAAAGAAAGAGAGACATTTGGAATATAAATTCCTTTGAACGGATACAAGATCCTTTATTCATTTTGAGTCTCATAAGCTTTCACACAAGTTTTGCATTTTAAGAATATGCAATCATCAATTCATGCTTTTTATGTGAGCATGTTATATGAATTTCATGCCTTTTCATTTGACATTAGCATGTTATTAAAGAATCATCATGTCATGGAGATAACCATAGGTCATTCAAATCATACTTCCTATATATATCTCCTAGTCCAAAAATGCATGTTTAAACATAAATATGACATGGATTGTAAACAAGCAAGGTTCACACTTATAGTATTGAAAACATATATACATATGTGCAACCAAGCTTACTCAAACAATTAAGAGAAGAGGCATAAGATATTTCGAATTTTTTGCAAGAGACAAGAATGCAAAATAGCTCTCTTTACTTGAGTTCCCTATATGGGGTCAATAACAAAACACATCACTCCACAAGACATATCCCAATAGATCTACTTAGTGTTTTAAATCGAGTAGAATCTAAGGGTTTAGTAAATAGGTCCGCAAGTTGATCATTAGTACCTACATGTTCAAGTACTATGCATTTATTTTCAACAAGCTCTCTAATGAAATGATGGCGGATGTCAATATGCTTAGTTCTAGAATGTTGTACCGGATTCTTGGAAATATTAATGGCACTCATATTATCACAAAAGAGAGTGAGTGTACCATGGTTGAATCCGTAGTCTACTAGCATTTGCTTCATCCATAGGAGTTGTGTGCATCCACTCCCCGCGGCTATGTACTCGGCCTCGGCCGTGGACAAGGAAATCGAGTTTTGCTTATTGCAAAACCAAGACACCAAGTTGTTGCCTAGGAAGAAGCAACTGCCCGATGTGCTCTTCCTATCATCACAATTTCCTGCCCAATCTGCATCACTAAAGCCTACAAGACTAGCATTAGTGTCAAAAAAGTACCAAATCCCATAGTTGGATGTCCCATTCACATAGCGAATGATTCTCTTTACGGAAGAGAGATGGGACTCCTTGGGATCCGCTTGGTACCTAGCACACACACCCACACCCACACTAAAAGAGATATCGGGCCTACTTGCGGTCAAATAAAGCAAGCTACCAATCATGCCACAATATAACGTTTGTTCCACACTTTTACCACTAGCATCCTTGCTTAGCTTCAAAGTGGTACTCATGGGTGTATCACAATGTTTGACATTCTCTAAACCAAACTTCTTTACTAGGTTTTTGGCATATTTGGCTTGGGTTATGAAAATCCCATCATTTAATTGCCTAATTTGCAAACCTAGGAAGTAACTAAGCTCACCAACAAGACTCATCTCAAATTCATGAGACATGACATCAACAAATTGTTGGACCTTGGTGCTGTTGGTGGAGCCAAAAACTATATCATCAACATATATTTGAGCTATGAAAAGCTCATCATTGTCTCTCTTGATGAATAGTGTCTTGTCAACACTACCCCTTGTGTAGTTATTGTCAACAAGAAATTGAGTGAGGCGCTCATACCAAGCCCTCGGTGCTTGTTTCAACCCATATAGAGCCTTCTTGAGGCAATAGACATGGTTGGGGTGGTGTGCATCCACAAACCCCTTGGGTTGTTCAACAAACACTTCCTCCTGCAAGAAGCCATTGAGGAAGGCACTCTTGACATCCATTTGGTGCAATTTGAACTTGTGCACACAAGAAATGGACAAGAGAAGCCTAATGGACTTTAACCGGGCAACGGGAGCAAATGTCTCCTCAAAGTCGATACCCTCAATTTGAGAGTAGCCTTGTGCTACAAGTCTAGCCTTGTTCCGCACTATGTTGCCATCCTTATCGGATTTGTTCCTATAAATCCACTTGGTGCCTATCACATTAGTGCTTTTAGGCCTAGGAACTAGAGTCCAAACCTCATTCCTTTCGAATTGGTTTAGCTCTTCTTGCATGGAAAGAACCCAAAATTCATCATTTATGGCTTCATCAACCTTTTTGGGTTCAATTTGAGAGGTGTAGCATGTAAAGCTAATGAGATTAGTTATTTGACGCCTTGTCCTAACACCCTCATTCACATCTCCAATAAGACCCTCTTTGTTATAAAGTCTTCTAACCCATGGAGCGGGTTCATTAGAGTCCAAGAGAGGGACTCTAGTAATAGGTTGTGTGACTTCATTATTGTCATTGGACGTCCCAACATTGGGAGTCACCACAACCTTCTCCAAAGGAGAGTCATCCTCTAAAACTTCCTCCTCCTCATGGTCATTAGACTTGAGCCTTGTATCATCAATAACAACATTCGATGATTCCATGATGGTTCAAGTCTTCAAGTTGAAAACTCTATAGGCTCTACTATTCAAGGCATAGCCAATAAAGATACCCTCATCACTCTTAGCATCAAACTTGCCAAGTTGATCACGGTCATTTAAAATGTAGCATTTGCTTCCAAATGTGTAGAAGTAGCTAACATTTGGCTTCCTACCCTTCCATAACTCATAGGAGGTGTTTTCTAGATCCGGGCCTTAGGAAAACACGATTCCCTATATAGCAAGCCGTATTGACGGCTTCGGCCCATAGGTTCCTAGGGACATTGTTGCTAAGCAACATCACTCGGGCCATCTCTTGAAGGACCCTATTCTTCCTCTCAACAACTCCATTTTGTTAAGGTGTCCTAGGAGCCGAGAACTCATGGGAGATGCCTAAGCTATTGCAATAGCTTTCAAAAGAGGCATTCTCAAATTCCCTCACATGGTCACTTCTAATCCGTTTAATGCTTTTAATGTTAGAATTAATTTCATTTTGTATTTTAGTACAAAGCATTTTAAACTTATCAAAAGTTTTGGATTTTTCTCTAAGAAAATATGTCCATGTAAATCTAGAGAAATCATCAACACAAACAAAAATGTATCTCTTTCCACCTAAACTCTCGGTTTGCATAGGACCCATGAGATCCATGTGGAGAAGCTCTAGGGGCTCCTTGGTGGAGAGATACTTGCCCTTTTTGTGCATGCTTTTAGTTTGTTTTCCTTGTTGGCAAGGTCCACAAATATCATTGGCTTTCTTCCTAAGCTTAGGGAGGCCACGCACACAATTGAACTTTCCAAGGGTTCTTAAATCCCTAAAGTTCATATGGCCAAGTCTTTCATGCCACAACTCTATTTTCTCATCCATGGACACATTGTTTAAGACTATTCTAGCTTCAAGACAATAGCAATTGTCGCTAGATCTCATACCTTTCAATAAGGTTTGTCCATAGGGCTTTAGGATCGAGCAATCATCTTTACAAAACAAGACAGAATATCCTTCATCACTTAGATGTGAAATGCTTATTAAATTGGCTTTCAAGCCATCAACAAATAAAGCATCGTATAAGGAGGGTAATCCGGGAACGGAAATGGTTCCTTTCCCTACAACTTTCTTTTTGGATCCATCACCAAAAGTGACATATCCTCCTTCCTCCATAACAAGAGTCTCGAAGAAACTCTTGTTTCCCGTCATGTGCCTAGAGCACCCACTTTCTAAATACCAAAAATTAGAAGAATTTGCCTTCAAGGCTATTTGAGCAACATGGCAAACATTTTCATTCTTTCTAATCCACCTAGAAACAATATTTGCTTTCTTAGTGGACTTTGGTAATTGGGCTCTAGATGTCCTAGGATCATGCATAACAATTTTATCATTCCTAGGAACATGCATCTTGGCTCTATTCTTTCTCTTCTCAATCATGCTTCTAGTTTTGCACATTTTAATATACCGAAAGCAATGTGGTCTAATATGACCATCAAATCCACAAAAATGACATGTAGGAACAAAATAAGGAATCATACCTTGTCCTTGAGCATGCATGAGAGCTTGTCCATGTCTTTGTGGTTGAGTGGGTTCAATCTATCTTCGTTGTTGAACCGGTCTTGCTTGCTTCCTAGCTTGAGGTTGCATGATTGATCTCTTTCCTTTGTAAGCCAATTGTGGAGGAATGTTGGCTTGAGGAACCCTAGGGGGTTGAGCTTGAGGTTGCCTTCTTGGCCCCATCTTCACTTGTGCATTTGAACATTGTCCTATTTCTAACTTCTTCCTAGGAATTTGCACAAATGAAGTTTCTTCGTTCCTCAAACTCTTGACAAACACGGTCTTGTTAGAGGTTGAGATCTTCTTGCCAACTTCATACCCAAGACCCCTCTTGTCATATGGACTATTTCCAACACCAAGCATATGGTCAAGTTTCTTGGTACTAGAATCCATCCTAATCATAGATTCTCTTACTTCTTCAAGCTCCCTCTTTAGACTTTCTTCATTCCTCCTAGATAAGACTAACTCCTCTTTTAGCTTATCTTCCATCTTCTTGAATTTTTCCACCTGTTCACTTAAGTGGTCATTATGAGATAAAAGCTCAAGATTTTCTTCTCTCAACATCTTAATCTTTCTTGTGCTCTTAATTGCTAAATCATTAAACTCGGCATGGTATTTAGCAAGCACCTTTTTCTCCACAAAACTATTTATGGAGTTAGAGGAGGAATCACTTTCTTCTCCACTTGAGTCATTTTCCTCTTGACTCATTTCCTCTCTCTCACTAGCACTTTTGCTTTTATGGGAGGAGGCAAAAGCTAGGAGGTTAGCCATGAGCTCTTCATCACTTGAAGACTCATCTCCCTCAATGGAGTCATCACTACTACTACTCCATGTGGCGACCATCACTTTACCTTTCTTCTTGTCATTGTGATTAGCACATTCGGGGGCAAAGTGACATATGCCACCACACTCGAAGCATTGGACCCCTTTCCTTTCGGTCTTCTCTTTCCTAGGCTCAAAGTTTTTGTAGGAACCCTTTTTCTTGTAGTTTTGACCTTTGGAACCAAAGTCCTTTTTCCCGAACTTCATGACCCTCTTGAATCTCTTCACAAATAATGCAAGGTCTTCGTCCGAGTCATTCTTCTTTGCCTCCTTTTCATCCTTCGAGGTTTTCAAAGCAATTCTTTTTTGCTTTTTAGGAGGTGTGGAGATAGGACCCTTCCTAGACTCATAAGCTAGAAGTCTCCCAATCACCTCACTCGGCTTCATATCCTTATATCCACTATTTTCTTCTAAAGCCATTACTTTTGATTCAAACCTATCCGGAAGAGATCTCATAATCTTTTGCTTGATTCTCTTATCCGAATATGGATCACCAAGTTGATGACTTTGGTTGACTATGTCCATCAACTTGATCTCGAAGTCATTGAAGCACTCATTTTCCTCCATCTTAAGCATCTCGAATTGAGTTTGGATTGAATTGATTTTCATCCATAGCACATAAGATGGCATGCATCGCCTTCCTATTCCACTTTGAAGCCTCAAACTCTTGCGCGTTCCATTGCACCTTAGGCTTCAATACTTCTTCTCCTCCACCATCGGGAGTCATCTTGGGTACATCATATCCTTCTTCCACCGCCATCCATGCACGGTCATGAATTTCATATATGTAGGATTCCATCTTCCCTTTCCATTGGGAATAGTTCAATCCGGTAAGAAGTGGAGGCCTTGTGCTAGAAGCACCCTCGTTGCCACCACCATTTCCACTGTTTCCACTCATAGTGTTTATGAATGAATGAAATGAAATGAATGCAAATGTATGAATGATAAAAAAATCACACAAAATGCAAAACACACCAAAATAAGCAAGAATCACCTATGTATATCTAGGAACCCGCTCTGATACCAATTGAAACAAATTATAGCACGGTGTGTATAAAACTATCTAGTGGGGGGGGTGAATAGATTTTAAGCTTATTACCCAATTTTTCGTGTTTAGTCAAAATTATGAAATTACCCCTAAATATATAAAGCAATAAATCAAGTATAAAATGCGGAAATTAAATAACACTTGATTTTTACGTGGAAACCCTCACGGGAAAAACCACGGGCTAGTAAGTAAGCCACACTCGAACCTCGAATCCACTAAATGTGTAAAACGATTACAACCTAATCCCGGAAGTAATCACACACCTACCTAATCCCGGTATAAGCGAACCTAGTTCGATTGCTTGCAAATTAAGCAACCTAATCCCGGTCACAACACAATACTTAATTCTCTAAAAAGAGATTAACACCCTAAATGAATATATGAATATTCAAATACAACATAGAGCAAGGGAAACCCTATATGCTTATCTAAGATGATGAATTTGCAATTAAAAACAATCCTAGATATTAAAGCTAAATGACATGTTAATTAGCTTAGATAATCATAGATTATAGAAACCTAGATATCTATCATAAAAACAACACTCAATCAAATCAACACAACAATCTCTATCTTGAATATTAGAATTTAATCTAAGAACAATCAAGTAATAAAAGAGATGCCATAATAAATTAAACACTAATTATGTATGATAATAGTGAAAAACTTACCAAAGCAAGTGTGATGATGAAAGACCCATGCAAGCAAGCATCCTAGATATGCTAGAGAATGCTAGATGAACTTTGATGCAAATGGATTTTGGTTTGAGTGTTTAATGAGCAAACTTGATTGCTTTCTCTCTTAAAAATCTCTCTTTTGAAAGTAGGGTTCTTGATGATTAAAGAGTTACATTCAGAACAAGAGAAAGTGATGTATTTATAGGCATGAAAAACAGAGCATGTGAAAAGACAAGTTTGCCCCTGAAACGCATTGATCGGCGGTTTCAATCGGTGGCCAGGCCGCCGATCATAACCGCTGAATTGGACCCGAGAAGAACAGGGGACCAACGGCGGTTTCATTCGACGGTTTCGTGACCGCCGATCTAACCGCCGAATCAAACCTGAGATTAAAAAATCAATCAGGTATGAACGACGGTTTCATTCGGCGGTTTCGTGACCACCGATTCAACCGCCGAATTAGACTGAGAGATAAAATCAATCAGGTCTTGAACGGCGGTTTCGAACGGCGGTCGTGACCGCCGATCGTAACTGCAGAATTGCTCTAGACACTTCTGGAAGCAAACGGCGGTTTCATTCGGTGGCCAGGCCGTCGATCATAACCGTCGATCACCAACAAAGGTGAAAACCAAGGAGAAGCCAAGGGCATTCTCCATAGGCGGTCCTCGCGCTAAACCAAACACATTCTAGTGCATGCGCGGATGTTTCCGAAAACTATCGGGAAATGAATTTCAAGACAGCAAGACACAATTACACACAACAAAATATAACAAATAAGTGTAAGTGTGAAATGTGACAAGTGAAGAGAATGCACACATATGCAATGTATGTTAAGTGTAAGTGTGCAACTAATCTCTTTAAAGAAAAGTAAGCACATAGAAATTTACCTTCGGTGCTTATCAAGACGAGGTCTTCAAAGGGCTTGAGCAACAACACCGATACCTAGGCTACCCTTACAAAGAACCCCCAACATGTGGTTTGTCCACGAAATGAGCCAATCGACAAATGGGAACCTTACAAGAGTATTTAGGTCATATTGTTACTCCTCAAGGCGTAAAAGTAGATCAAGGGAAAATTAAAGCAATGCTTAATTGGCCAAGGCCTACTAATATTTCTAAATTGCGTGGATTCTTAGGCCTTACAGGTTACTAAAGGAAGTTTGTTCGTAACTACGGCATCATTGCTCGGCCCCTTACCAATTTGTTGAAAAAGGGACATTTCGCATGGACAGAAAATGTCGACACATCCTTTCAAGCACTCAAACAGGCTATGACTTCAACTCCTACACTTGCTATGCCTAATTTTAATGAGCCGTTTATCATTGAATCTGATGCTTCAAGAGAGGAGATTGGTGCTGTTCTAACTCAGTAAGGAAAACCAATAGCCTTCATGAACCGAGCCTTAGGAATTTCCAAACGATCATGGTCCATCTATGCCCGAGAAATGTTGGCCATTGTTCACGCCATCCAAACTTGGTGACCGTATTTGTTAGGATGAAAGTTCTATGTCCAAATAGATCAATGAAGCCTCAAGTGCTTGCTAGAGCAGCGGATAGCAACACCAGAGCAGCAAAAATGGGTGCAAAATTGCTTGAATACGACTATGAGATTACTTACAAACCAGGACGGGAGAACTCCGCAGCGGATGCACTATCAAGAGTGGTAGGCAGCCCTAGTCTTCATGCTTTATTTGTTTCACAAGCTCCACTTTAGGATGAAATCAAAGCCGAGGCTGTTGGACATCCATACATGGAAAAAATTGGCAAATTAGCAACTGAAAGACCAGGTGTTCCTTACACATGGAGAAATGGGCTGGTGTGTTATAAAAATCAAGTGGTAGTACCTCCACATTCTCAAGTAATCAAGCAACTCTTGCGAGAATTCCATGATTCTCAAATTAGTGGCCATTCAGGGGTGTTACGGACATTCAAAAGGATTGCACAACAATTCTATTGGCCGTCAATGTTTCGGGTAGTGCAAGAATATGTCTTTTTTTTGTGATGTATGTCAACGAGTTAAATTTGAAACTCTGGCGCCAGCAAGACTCTTACAACCATTGCCCATTCCATGTCAAGTATGGGACGACATTACTGTTAGGATTATGCTCAATAGCAAGAGTGTAATGTTGTAATTAACAATCTTTTTTATATTAATAAAGTGATTTCTGGTTTAACAAATCGTATAGCATTTATAGTTTAATATTATAATTGTCAAAGTAAATAATCATAAGGTCTAAAGACTATGAGAAAAGAAGAATTGTTCGTACATCTGGATATGTATGTGGTAGACACAACTCTTTAGTTAGTCTTGAATAATGTTCACAACTTAAGTTAAAGGTTGGGCACCTTTATCTTGTTAAAGTTGTAGAATTCTTTTGCTAGATTTTGAGTGGGATCAAATGAGATATGATGAGTCTAAAATCATCGGAGTGTCTTCGAGCAAAAGGATCTAGTGCACTGGGTGCATTGAACAGGATCACAATGAAAAGCTTTATCTAGAACCGTCAATAGATAATAGTCTTTTCATTATCAGGACAATCGGAGAGTCTATCTTAATCCTGAGATAAATGATGGACTTATGGTTGCAAATGATATCATTTGAGTTATCAATGAGTATGATTATAACGCATAGTCTATCCTCGATAGTTTGGTGATATTCATTTGTTAATCGATAGAGGACTTCATTTATAGATATGGACATCGTGGCTCCATTTATTAAATGAGAGTATAATATCATGAAAATAAATAATAAACGTGTCCTAAAGTAATCTAGAGGGGGGGTGAATAGATTATAAACAATTTTACCCAATTTTTCGAGATTAGTCCAAATTACGAAAAAGCCCCAATCTAGTCAATATACAAAAAACATACAAGTGCGGAAATTAGAGGACACACAATATTTACGTGGAAACCCACACGGGGAAAAACCACGGGCTGTTATGTGCGCCACACGAGAACCTCGAATCCACTATTTGCAAATACGATTACAAATTAGGTTGACCACATCACACCTAAATTTACTAATCCATCTTTGCTACCCGCGGGCCTTTAATAGTGACTCTAGTCCCTTGCTTGCAAACTACCTAAGAGGTAAATACAAGACTTGTCTCTAAAGTGAAGAGATAGCACAACCTAAGGTGAATATGTGAAATACTCAAGATGCTAAAAATGCAAGGTTAGACATTTAAGCTTATCTAGGCAAGGATGAACATGTTAGACAATCCTAGATATCATATTACTAGATGACATGCATAAAACAACACTAAATAAGCAACCAAAATCCTATATGCATTATCTATCACAATACAACTCACAAACCACAATAAAACAATCTTGAAACTAAGTCAAGTCATAAAGATGCAATCTTGAATCAATTCAAGTGATAAAGAAGCTATCTTGTAAAGCAAGAACATATAGATATGAGAATAATGTTCTAGATACAAGTCATGTGAGCAAAACTAAAAACCCTAGATGAAATCAACCTAGAATCATGCTAGATGATGAATGAAAGATGCAAGATGAAGGGTTTTGTGATTTGGAAGCTTAAAGATGAAGTCTTGATACCTTGGCTTGAAGATACTCAATCATGCTCTCAAAAGTGTAATTTTTGCTCTAGAAAACGAGCCAAGACTATCAAGACATATATAAATGGGATCCAAGTGAAGTGACATCGTTTTGAAAAAATGGCCTGAAAATGCCTTGGGCGCTGTACAGGTCGCTGTACGTAGAGCGACCTGAACAGCGCCTGAAGGAGAAGATGAAACGTCTTCTACATGGGCGCTGTTCAGAAGAGCGCTTTTGAACAGCGCCTGAACAGCGCCAAGATTCTAAACTTGCTCGGCCAAGGTAGGGCGCTGTACGTACAGCGCTTTCGTATAGCGCCCGTACAGCGCCTACATAAAAAATGCATCAGGTCTGATGCAAAAATGACCCATTCTCATCGGGTCTGAAGGGGGCGCTGTTCGAACAGCGCTTTGTAGAGCGCTGTGAACAGCGCCCTTTGCAACAAATGTACTCCTAGAAATAATGCATGGCAAGGCTTTGGGAATACAAAATGCAATCATCAAAATATGCAAAATGTGAGTGTGTGCAACTACATCTCTTCAAAATAGAGTAAGTCAAAAAATCTACCTTCCTTGAAGCTCTTGATCATGCAATGAGGTTTTCTTCCATCCTAAGCTATCCTTACATATAGAACCCCATTGTGATTTTGCCAACGAAATACGCCAATCAAAAATGAGGCACTTACATATCATCATATGGATGTTTTGAGGTAATTGGATATTAAATCTCAATGTTGAGTTTTCGATAGTGTCTATTGAAAACATGGCTTCTGGACAAGTCAAAATATCCAAGTTCAAAACGTGGTCATATGAGTAAATATGGTAACTTGGAGAGTTATAGGCGGTCTATGAACTCTTGGCGATTACTGATATTAATCACGAGGATACACTTTCTCCAACATGATTGTCTAGGGTATGAATAAGGAACATCTTCCTTTTCTATCTTTATTTAAGAGTTCAATTTTAGCTCTTTAGTGGAATGAGTTAAAATTAATGGATCGAACCTAAGTGAATCATTTGTTGATTGTGATTAGGTTATCTCTATTAAAGCTTAAATTTAGATGGCCCGCCAAGATCCCCAATCCACACGGACTTGCATGGATCACTTGATATATTCTACCGGACCAATTTAAGGGTCCATCTAGAATTGCATTTAATATATTAAGAATATAATTTGCACATTATTTAAGTAATGGGCTGCTCAATTATATTAATATATTAATAAAAGACATTTGGGCTTGTTTCTTTTAGTAAGAATGGTTCTGGTTCACATGTGGGCTTTTTATTTAAAGTCCAATGGATTAAATAAAATAAGAAAATAATATTAGGCCCAATTTTATTCAAGTGGGGCGGCAAGGTTAATATTTTAACCTAAGATATTATTTTGTTTTCATTGTTTTAATTAAATAAGAATTAATTAATTGTTTAATTAAGAAACAAATCTTTTCTGACTAGGAAATATGATTCCTAGTCTTATACTATTGTTGGTAGTATACTAAAAGTAAAAGACTTATTTGGTAAGAAAATAAATAAATAATTTTATTTATTTAATCAAATAAGAAGTCTTTTATTTTAGTCAATAAAAAGAATAAAATATCTATGAGTTGGATTAGGGTTTGAAGTCTATTCTTTTATAGAAATTAGGGTGCAACACAAACTCATTTTAGGAGTGTGATTTGCGGCAACCCTAGGAGAAAAAGAGAGCAAGATTTCGGCAACCCTAATAGGAAAAGAGAAGAAAATTTAGGCCACCTATATATACATATGTATAGAATTCGGCCACCCTATGCTTTGTGCTTGAGAGACAATTTTTCTTCTTCTTCTTAATTCATAGAGAGCATTAATTTTATTCTACTAAAACATAAAAGAGTGAATAAATTATTCTTTGATGGTACACTATTTGCTTGTTCATCAATAAGCTTGTGTGTACAACATCGATTTAGGTTCACGCGAGTTTCGATCATTAGATTGAGAACTCAAAAGTGACCGGAATAATTTTAGTCTTCTTTTGATTGTTTTTGTGACTAACAAAGAAAAGAAAAGTTTATTTGTCCATTCACAGGTTTGCAATTCAAAGAAAAGGGAGACCACGCTCCTAGGTGATCCACGTTCGTGCTAGGATTGAAGATCTTGCGGATTACCATCGACGTAAGTCAATCGGATCACGCGACAAAAGGTATTATTCTTTTGTTAGATAATATATATGTTTAATTGATTAAAGGGTTTAAGGTTCATAAAAGTAAAATTTTTTAAAAGTTACTAAATCAATTTTTAGTCTCGCTTCCGCTGCGTGTACTACGGTATTTTTCCCTACAATTGGTATCAGAGCCGAGGTTGAACCCTTTTAATTAATTAACGTATATATACGTGGATCTATTTCTTTTTATTGTGATTATGCATGTTTAGAAAGAGATGGCACTCTAGGTATTCGCATATATAATTACATGTGGATGTATGGATTTATATATGTTTATGTGGATTGTTATTGCTCGATTTTGGTCCTAGATTTTCAATGTATTTTTGTTATGGAATTGTAACAAGAAGGGTGGTCTATTATCGCCATAATTCCTTCTTGGTAGTTGTTAGGTTTTATTTTTATTTTTATTTTTTTTAATATAAGTGCAGTATTTTTTTAATACTACTGAAGTTTTTTTATTTTAATTTTTTATGTGCAGTTTTTTTTTTATTTTGTAAAAGTACTGCAGTGAATAAAAAAAAAAAATTTAATACTGCAGTATTTATTATTTTATACTGCTGTAATGTATTTGGGTGTTGAAGATTTGAAGACACGAAGAAAAACGAAGCAACCGGAACCGAGAACGAGCACCATGCGCACCCTAGGAGTTGATTGGGCTGCGCATGGCAAGCCCATTACAAGGTGGGCTGCGCACGGCAGCCTTGTGTGGCCTTATGGGCTGCGCATGGCAGCCCCTTTGTGGGGTTGTGGGCTGTGCACGCCCATGGGAGAAGGCCGAAGGATGAGCGTATGGTTGATGGGCCACTTGAAGATCTTGTATTCCTAAACAATTGTAATTTACTTGTTTTTCTAAGATGGGCCAAAATTGTTGCTATTTAATTTATGCTTAAATATTACAATATTTGTTATTGTATGATAACATGACATATAGAATAGTAGTGCCACTCATATATCTCTTTTGGTATGAACATGCATTGAATGATTTAGGTATCTAAATTGGCATCTAGATAACTTGGTAAATCATTCTATGGGATTTAATCACACGCCTTAAATAATTGAGTGGGAGAAGTTGTTTTTGTAACACCTATGGCCTCCAAGGTTAGTTGAGCTTTATTATTTATTGGTAATCTCCCCAAAGGGCATCCATGAATGGAATTTAGCAATATACTTCCTTACAAGGATAGACTAGACAATGGACTCAAACGAGATCTACTCCCCAAGGAGGGATTTTCGTGAGAGAAAATTGAGGGTCGATATCTTGGTAACACACTCAATGTAATTTTATTGATATCCTCCCAAGAGTTCTTGTCAGTAAAATTACAAGGCTAAAATTGAAAACGCTGGTTGTTATGTTAACAATTATGTGGGACCTAGTCTAACTAGTAAATGGTGCGAACTCCTAAAGGAGGCGTAACATTTATGGGTGTTGGATCACCGTTGAATTTTTATGATTTAGTTATTTATTTAATTCAAGATAAACATTTAAAAGTGCTTTATCATGATTATTTACTTATATATGTTTTGTTTTATTCAGAAATCATGACCCCATCACTTATGAACATCCTGAAAGATAACACTTTAACTGGAGATAATTATGTCACATGGAAAAGGAAAATTGGGTTGTTGCTGCAAAGTGAAAAACATAAGTTTGTTCTAACTACTCCTAAACCACCTGCTCCTAATAATGAATCTAGCATAATGTATAGAGATGAGTATGAGCAGTGAAAGACTTCAGATGATATGGCAAAATGTTACATTATGGCCACTATCTCCGACGTGTTGCAACAGCAGCATGAAGGAATGGAGTCCGCTGCTGATATAATGATGTCTCTAGAGGAGATGTTTGCTATGAAGTCTAGGATGACTAAGAGAGAGGTAGTGACTGCTTTTATGAATCTTAGGATGAAACCTGGACAGGCTGTGAAGGATCATATGATGAAAGTCATAGCACATCTCAACATTGCTGAACTGCATGGCGCTGAGATAGATGGTGAGACAAAGATTGATATGGTTGTTAATTCATTGTCAGATTCCTTTGATCAGTTCAAATTGGACTACACTTTGAACAAAAAAGGAATACACCTTACAAGGCCTAATGCAAGATGTTCAAAGTGCTGAAAAGATCCTTGTGAAAGGCAAAGGTCAAGAGATTCATATGGTTGGTAAAGTTGCTACTGTTAAGGCTCGTCAAAAGGTCAAGAAACAACAGAAGAAAAAGCAACTTGGGCCTATCAAGAAGGAGACCAAGAAAGTAACCAAGATCAAAGGGAAATGCTTCATTTGTGGTGAAAAGGGACATTGGAAGAGAAATTGCCCAAAGTCCCAGAATAAGAAGGAAGAAGGTAATGTAAATTATCTTGAAACATGTTTTTTGGCTGATTCTATAGATTCTTGGATCATAGACTCAGGAGCCACTAATCATGTTTGTTATTCCTTGCAGGGGTTCCAAGAAAGGAGAAAGCTGAGTAAGAATGAAATCAATTTGTGATTGGGCAACGGAACGTTAGTGTCTGCAAGTGCAGTGGGAGATATTAGAGTTTATTTGGATTCTAGAAGGCATTTAGATTTGATAGACGTTTATTATGTACCTCAATTCAAGAGGAATTTAATTTCAGTTTCTTGTTTGAATAAATTTGGTTATTCGGTTACTTTTAATAAAGTTTTTATTATTAGTAAGAATGACAAAATTATTTGCCAAGGTACATTGGAAAACGGTCTATACTTTTTGCATAGAAATATCTCTCACTCGTTAGACACTGAATTAACGGAACCTAATCATAAAAGAGTAAAATTATCAACAGATGAAACCTACCTTTGGCATTTACGCTTAGGTCATATTAACCTTAATAGGATTAAAAGATTGGTATGTGACGGACCTTTGAGTGACTTAAAGGTTGATGATCTACCAACTTGTGAATCTTGTTTGAAAGGTAAAATGACCAAAAGGACGTTCTCTGCCAAAGGTGCAAGAGCCACTGAATGTTTAGGATTGATACACACTGATGTATGTGGACCTATGAGCATTCAAGCTAGAGGTGGATATGAGTACTTCATCACCTTCACAGATGATTACTCGAGATTTGGTTATGTGTATCTCATGAGACATAAGTCGGATGCTTTTGACATGTTCAAAGCATTCAAAGCTGAAGTGGAAAATCAGCTTGAGAAACACATAAAAATCTTGAGATCTGATCGTGGTGGAGAATATCTATCTGGTGAGTTTCAGCAATATCTTATTGATAATGGGATAGTTTCTCAGTTTTCTGCACCAGGTACACCTCAACAGAATGGGGTAGCAGAAAGGAGAAATAGAACTCTTTTGGATATGGTTAGGTCTATGTTGAGTTATTCAACACTTCCTATTTCTTTTTGGGGATATGCTTTACAAACTGCTATATACATTCTAAACGATGTACCATCTAAGTCTGTTCCTAAAACACCGCATGAGTTATGGACTGGGCGCAAGCCTAGTTTACAACACTTAAGGATATTTGGTTGTCCTGCGCATGTGTTAAAAGGAAAGACAGAAAAGATGGAGTCCCGTTCGGAAACATGTATATTTGTAGGGTATCCAAAAGAAACTAAAGGATATTATTTCTATAGTCCTTCAGATCTTAAAGTATTTGTTTCGACAAATGCTAAATTTCTGGAAAAGGACTATATGAATGATTTTGTGCCTAGAAGTAGAATTGTCCTGAATGAGATGTCAGGAGATACAATTCCACGAGAGGTTACACAACCTAACCCAATTATAAGTTCCGATCCAACACAAGATCAACAACCTACCATTCCTCGTCGTAGTGGGAGGGTTAGAACACAACCCGAAAGATACATCGGTCTGGGAGAATCAGTGGAGAATCTCCCGGACGACGATGATCCCTATAGGTACAAGGAAGCTATGGAGGATGTTGATAGTCGCAATTGGCAAAAGGCAATGCAATCTGAGATTGAATCTATGTTCGATAACAAAGTCTGGTCCCTTGTAGACTTGCCTAAGGGGATAAAACCCATTGGGTGCAAGTGGGTATACAAGAGGAAAAGAGGTATGGATGGAAAGGTGGAAACCTTTAAAGTTAGATTGGTAGCTAAAGGGTATACACAGAAAGAAGGTATCGATTACGAGGAAACCTTCTCTCCTGTGGCCATGCTTAAATCCATTAGGATACTCTTATCCATTGCAGCATCTTTAGATCTAGAGATTTGGCAAATGGACGTCAAGACAGCTTTCCTTAATGGAAGTCTTGACGAAAGCATCTACATGATGCAACCAGAGGGATTCATTGAAAAGGGCCAAATGGAAAAGGTATGCAAGTTGCAGAAATCCATATATGGATTAAAACAAGCATCCAAATCCTGGAACATAAGGTTTGATCAAGCTGTCAAAGGTTTTGGATTTATTCAGAATCCTGACGAACCTTGTGTATACAAAAGGATTAAGGGCGACAAGTTGGTTTTCCTGATTCTTTATGTTGATGATATACTACTCATTGGAAACGATGTAGGTGTATTGACATCAGTAAAAAAATGGTTAGCAAAACAATTTGATATGAAGGACTTAGGAGAAGCAAGTTTTATTCTAGGTATCCAAGTAATAAAGGATAGAAAGAATAAAACGATTGCATTATCCCAAACTTCATACATAGACAAGATCTTGTCTAGGTTTTCCATGCAGGATTCCAAGAAAGGTATGTTACCTTTCAGACATGGAATCAAGCTTTCTAAGGAACAAGTTCCTAAGAATGAGCATGAAGAGCAATTCATGAGTAGAGTTCCATATGCCTCGGCAGTTGGAAGTCTCATGTATGCAATGCTCTGTACTAGACCAGATATTTGTTTTGCTGTTGGCATAGTTAGCAGGTTTCAATCGAAACCTGGTCCTGATCACTGGACAGCAGTCAAGCATATTTTCAAGTATCTCAAGAGAACGAGAGATAATATGCTTGTATACTCTGGAGGGGATTTGATTCCCGTTGGGTATACAGATTCTGATTTCCAATCAGATTCTGACTCCAGAAAATCCACATCAGGGGCTGTGTTTACTATTGGAGGAGGAGCAGTTATATGGAGGAGTATCAAGCAATCTTGTATTGCTGATTCCACCATGGAAGCTGAGTATGTTGCTGCATGCGAGGCTGCCAAAGAGGTTGTTTGGCTCCGCCAATTCTTGATTGACTTAGAAGTGGTTCCTAGTGCGAATAAGCAGATCACTATCTACTGTGACAACAGTGGAGCAGTGGCTAATTCGAAAGAACCAAGAAGTCACAAGAGAGGTAAACACATTGAAAGAAAGTATCATCTTTTAAGGGAGATTGTTCAAAGAGGTGACGTGACGATTACCAAAATCGCGTCAGCAGAAAATCTAGCAGATCCCTTCACAAAGGCTCTACCTCAGAAGAGTTTCGATGGGCATCTAGAGAACATGGGCTTGAGAGATATGACACATTTGCTATAGTGCAAGTGGGAGATTGTTAGGATTATGCTCAATAGCAAAAGTGTAATGTTGTAATTAACAATATTTTTCATATTAATAAAGTGATTTCTGGTTTAACAAATCGTATAGCATTTATAATTTAATATTATAATTGTCAAAGTAAATAATCATAAGGTCTAAAGACTATGAGAAAAGAAAAATGTTCGTACATCTGGATATGTATGTGGTAGACACAATTCTTTAGTTAGTCTTGAATAATGTTCACAACTTAAGTTAAAGGTTGGGCACCTTTATCTTGTTAAAGTTGTAGAATTCTTTTGCTAGCATTTGAGTGGGATCAAATGAGATATGATGAGTCTAAAATCATCGGAGTGTCTTCGAGCAAAAGGATCTAGTGCACTGGGTGCATTGAACTGGATCACAATGAAAAGCTTTATCTAGAACCGTCAATAGATAATAGTCTTTTCATTATCAGGACAATCGGAGAGTCTATCTTAATCCTGAGATAAATGATGGACTTATGGTTGCAAATGATATCATTTGAGTTATCAATGAGTACGATTATAACGCATAGTCTATCCTCGATAGTTTGGTGATATTCATTTGTTAATCGATAGAGGACTTCATTTATAGATATGGACATCGTGGCTCCATTTATTAAATGAGAGTATAATATCATCATATGGATGTTTTGAGGTAATTGGATATTAAATCTCAACGTTGAGTTTTCGATAGTGTCTATTGAAAACATGGCTTCTGGACAAGTCAAAATATCCAAGTTCAAAACGTGGTCATATGAGTAAATATGGTAACTTGGAGAGTTATAGGCGGTCTATGAACTCTTGGCGATTATTGATATTAATCACGAGGATACACTATCTCCAACATGATTGTCTAGGGTATGAATAAGGAACATCTTCCTTTTTTATCTTTATTTAAGAGTTCAATTTTAGCTCTTTAGTGGAAAGAGTTAAAATTAATGGATCGAACCTAAGTGAAACATTTGTTGATTGTGATTAGGTTATGTCTATTGAAGCTTAAATTTAGATGGCCCGCCAAGATCCCCAATCCACACGGACTTGCATGGATCACTTGATATATTCTACCGGACCAATTTAAGGGTCCATCTAGAATTGCATTTAATATATTAAGAATATAATTTGCACATTATTTAAGTAATGGGCTGCTCAATTATATTAATATATTAATAAAAGACATGTGGGCTTGTTTCTTTTAGTAAGAATGGTTCTGGTTCACATGTGGGCTTTTTATTTAAAGTCCAATGGATTAAATGAAATAAGAAAATAATATTAGGCCCAATTTTATTCAAGTGGGGCAGCAAGGTTAATATTTTAACCTAAGATATTATTTTGTTTTCATTGTTTTAATTAAATAAGAATTAATTAATTGTTTAATTAAGAAACAAATCTTTTCTGATTAGGAAATATGATTCCTAGTCTTATACTATTGTTGGTAGTATACTAAAAGTAAAAGACTTATTTGGTAAGAAAATAAATAATTAATTTTATTTATTTAATCAAATAAGAAGTCTTTTATTTTAGTCAATAAAAAGAATAAAATATCTATGAGTTGGATTAGGGTTTGAAGTCTATTCTTTTATGGAAATTAGGGTGCAACACAAACTCCTTTTAGGAGTGTGATTTGCGGCAACCCTAGGAGAAAAAGAGAGCAAGATTTCGGCAACCCTAATAGGAAAAGAGAAGAAAATTTAGGCCACCTATATATACATATGTATAGAATTCGGCCACCCTATGCTTTGTGCTTGAGAGACAATTTTTCTTCTTCTTCTTAATTCATAGAGAGCATTAATTTTGTTCTACTAAAACATAAAAGAGTGAATAAATTATTCTTTGATGGTACACTATTTGCTTGTTCATCAATAAGCTTGTGTGTACAACATCGATTTAGGTTCACGCGAGTTTCGATCATTAGATTGAGAATTCAAAAGTGACCGGAATAATTTTAGTCTTCTTTTGATTGTTTTTATGACTAACAAAGAAAAGAAAAGTTTATTTGTCCATTCACAGGTTTGCAATTCAAAGAAAAGGGAGACCACGCTCCTAGGTGATCCACGTTCGTGCTAGGATTGAAGATCTTGCGGATTACCATCGACGTAAGTCAATCGGATCACGTGACAAAAGGTATTATTCTTTTGTTAGATAATATATATGTTTAATTAATTAAAGGGTTTAAGGTTCATAAAAGGAAATTTTTTTTAAAAGTTACTAAATCAATTTTTAGTCTCGCTTCCGCTGCGTGTACTACGGTATTTTTCCCTACAATTACAATGGACTTCATAGAGGGGCTGCCGACTTCCAGCGGCAAGAATACGATCCTTATGGTGGTGGATCGCTTGAGTAAATCAACACAGTTTTTGGCCTTAGCCCATCCTTTCACCTCAAAAATGGTAGCTAAAAAATTTGTTGATGGAGTAGTAAGACTTCACGGCATGCCCAAGTCCATCATTAGTGATCGGGATCTGGTGTTTATTAGTAATTTTTGGCGACAGTTCTTCAAGTTATTAGGCACACAATTGAAACTGAGTTCTTCATACCACCCGTAAATGGATGGGCAGTCCGAAGTAGTCAACAGATGTGTCGAACAATATCTTCGCTACTTTGTTCATCACCAGCCGCGAAAACGGAGCTCTTTTCTTCCATGGGCAGAGTTTTGGTAAAACACAACTTACAATGCATCAACGGGAATGACACCATTTTAAGCTTTGTATGGGCGTCTTCCTCCAACCATTCTGTAAGTTCCTCAAAGTTTGATTGGCTTATTTCGGTGACAAACCACAATTGGGGTTTGAATTGTCAGGGTAACTTAGGTGATTGATGATCAAGCTCAATGCCCTCTCAAGACCTCAAGGTGATAAGCACTCCAAAGGTATATCTCTAGTGCTTAGTTTTCATTGAAGCGATTTAGTTGCACACACATACACTTGTAATGTTTGCATATGAATGCTTTATTTTTGTGTGCAACCTCTTCACATGTCATACTTCACACTTGCACTTTGTTGTTGTATTTTGTTATGTGTTAGTGTGTCTAGTAATTCGTTTCCCGAACATAGTTCAGAAACGTCCACGCATACACGATGATGTGCTTGGTTAGCGTGAAGATCGCCTTAGGAGAATGCTCTTGGCTTCTCCTTTTTCTCCTTTGGTTTCACCAAAATTGGTGAAACGGCGGTTTGATCAGCGGTCATGGCCGCCGAATGAAACCACCGTTTGAGTCTAGAAGGTTATGGAGCATTTCTGCGGTTATGATCGGCGGCCACGATCACCGTTCGAAACCGCCGATTAGACCTGGTCGATTTAATCTCTCGGGTCTATTTTTGCGGTTGTGATCGACGGTTATGAAACCGCTAATTGAAACCGCCGATGTTCCCCTGTTCTCTCGGGATCAATTCAGCGGTTAAATCGACGATTTCGAAACTGCCGATTGTGCAGTTCATGGGCAAACTTGTCTGAAACAAATACTCGGTGTGTACAATATTAATCTAGAGGGGGTGAATAGATTTTAACCGATTTTACCCAATTTTCGTGTATGGTCAAGATTACGAAAATACCTCTAATAGTCAATATAATATAACAAGTGTAATAAGGTGCGGAATGTAAATAACACTTGATATTTACATGGAAACCCTCATGGGAAAAACCATGGGCTAGTAAGTGCGCCACACTCGAACCTCGAATCCACTAAATGTATAAACGATTACAACCTAATCCCGATATATAATCACACACCTACCTAATCCCGGTATAAGTGGACCTAGTCCAATTGCTTGTGATTTATGCAACCTAATCCCGAAAGTTACACAAGTGTTACTTCTTAATGAAGAGATAAAGAGCCTATGTTAATATATGAAATATCCAAAATGCAATGAAGAGCTAGGGAACCCTATATGCTTATCTAGGATGACAATATGGCAATTAAAATAATCCTAGATATTAATAGCTAAGTGACATGTGATTTATACAACCTAATCCCGGAAGTTACACAAGTCTTACTTCTCAATGAAGAGATAAATAGCTTATGTGAATATATGAAATAACCAAAATGCAATAAAGAGCTAGGGAACCTTATATGCTTATCTAGGATGACAATATGGCAATTAAAATAATCCTAGATATTAATAGCTAAATGACATGTCAAAAAGCTTAGCTAATCAAGATTAAGCAAAACCTAGAAAGCTATCACAATACAACACTCAATCAATTCATCGCAAATAATCTCTAACTTGTATTTAGCATATGATCTAAAGACATACAAGTAATCAAAGAGATGTCTTAATATGAAAAACACTAAAATTAGATGAGATTAGTGAAGAACATACCAAGGAAGATGTGATGATGCAAAACCATGCATGGATGCATCCTATATGGTCATGGATGATCCTAGATGAACTTTGATGAACAAAGGAAAAGCTTTGAGTGTTTAAAGGTGAGTTCTTGTGAATTTTTTCTCTTGAAAAATATTTTAAGGAAAAATATGATTTTTGAACTTGTAAGGTTCCCGTTTATTGATTGACTTATTTCATGGACAAACCACATGTTGGGGTTTATTATGTAAGGGTAGTTTAGGAGTTTGAGAATCAAGCTCAAAGGCCCTTTCAAGATCTCAAGGGACAAGCACGCCAAAGGTATAATCTCTAGTGCTTAGTTTTTTCTTTGAAGAGATTTAGATTGCACACACTCACTTAGCATTCTTGCATTTATGTGCATACTCTTCACATGTCACATTTCACACTTGCACTTTGATGTTGTATTTTGTGTGTACTTATATGCCTTGTAATTCGTTTCCCGATATTGCTCAGAAACGTCCGCGCATGCACTAGTATGTGCTTGGTTTGCGCGAAGACCACCTACGGAGAATGCCCTTGGCTTCTCCTTCGATTTCACCTCTTTTGGTGAAATGGCAGTTATGATCGGTGGCCTGGCCGCCGAATGAAACCGCCGTTTGAGTTCAGAGACCTCTGGATCAATTCTCTGGTTATGATCGGCGGCCACGACTGCCATTCGAAACCGCCGTTCATACTTGATTGATTTAATCTCTCGGGTTTGATTCTGCGGTTAATTCGGCGGTTTCGACACCGCCGATTGAAACTACCGTTGTTCCCCTGCCTCTCTCGGGAGACATTCGGCGGTTGTAAAAGGTGGCCTGGCCGCCGATTTAAACCGCTGATCGGTGCGTTTCAGGGGCAAACTTGTCTTTTCACATGCTCTGTTTTTCATGCCTATAAATACATCACTTTCTCTTGTTCTGAATGTGACTCTTTAATCATCAAGAACCCTACTTTTAAAAGAGAGATTTTTAAGAGAGAAAGCAACCAAGTTTGCTCATTTAACCACTCAAACCAAAATTCATATGCATCAAAATTCATCTAGCATCTTCTAGCATATCTAGGATGCTTGCTTGCATGGGTCTTTCATCTTCACACTTGTCTTGGTAAGTTTTTCACTATTATCATATATAATTAGTGTTTTATTTATTATGACATCTCTTTCATTACTTGATTGTTCTTAGATTAGATTCTAATATTCAAGATAGAGATTGTTGTGTTGATTTGATTGAGTGTTGTATTGTTATAGCTAATTAGGTTTTTGCTTAATCTTGATTAGCTAAGCTATTTGACATGTCATTTAGTTCTTAATATCTAAGATTGCTTATATTGCAAAATCATCATCTTAGATAAGCATATAGGGTTCCCTTGCTCTATGTTGCATTTTGGATATTCACATATTCACTTAGTGTGTTAATCTCTTCTTAGAGAATTAAGTCTTGTGTTGTGACCGGGATTAGGTTGCTTTATTCGCAAGCAATTGGACTAGGTTCACTTATACCGGGATTAGGTAGGTGTGTGATTACTTCCAAGATTAGGTTGTAATTTTATCACATTTAGTGGATTCGAGGTTTGTGTGTGGCTCACAAAACAGCCCGTGGTTTTTCCCATGAGGGTTTCCACGTAAACATCTAGTGTGATTTACATTCCACACCATATTACACTGGGTATTTTCGTAAAATTGACTTGTTTGCGAAAATTGGGTAATAACGATTAAAATCTATTCACCCCCCCCCCCCCCTCTAGATTAATATTTAACACACCGTGAGTACTTTCAATTGGTATCAGAGCGGGTTCCTAGATATACTTAGGTGATCCTTGCTTATTTTGGTGTGTTTTTGCATTTTGTGTGATTTTTTATCATTCATACATTTGCATTCATTTCATTCATTCATAAACACTATGAGTGGAAACGGTGGAAATGGTGGTGGCAACGAGGGTGCTTCTAGCACAAGGCCTCCGCTTCTTACCGGGTTGAATTATGCCTCTTGGAAAAGTAAGATGGAGTCGTACATATGTCAAATCCATGACTGGGCTTGGATGGCGGTTGAAGATGGCTACACATCACCCATGATGACTCCTACAGGTGGAGAAGAGGATGTGTTCAAGCATAAGGCGCAATGGAACGCGCAAGAGTTTGAGGCATCAAAATGGAATAAGAAGGCAATGCATGCCATCCTATGTGCAATAGACGAAAATCAATATAAATTGATTCAAAATACTAGGATAGCTAAGGAGGCATGAGACATCCTAAAGATTGCACATGAGGGAACCGAAGTGGTGAAGGACTCTAAGCTTCAAGTCCTCCAAACTCAATTCGAGATGTTTAAGATGGAGGAGAATGAGTGCTTCAACGATTTCGAGATCAAGTTGATGGACATAGTCAACCAAAGTCATCAACTTGGTAACCCTTACTCGGATAGGAGAATCAAGCAAAAGATTATGAGATCTCTCCTTGATAGGTTTGAATCTAAGGTAACGGCTTTAGATGAAAATAATGGACATAAGGATATGAAGCTGAGTGAGGTGATTGGGAGACTTCTAGCTTATAAGTCTAGGAAGCGTCCTATCTCCACACCTTCTAAAAAGCAAAAAGTAATTGCTTTGAAAGCCTCCAATGATGAAAAAGAGGCAAAGAATGACTCGGACGAAGACCTTGCATTATTTGTGAAGAGATTCAAGAAGGTTATGAAGTTCGGGAAAAAGGACTTTGGTTCCAAAGGTCAAAACTTCAAGAAAAAGGGTTCCTATAACAAGTTTGAGCCTAGGTAAGAGAAGAGCGAAAGGAAAGGGGTCCGATGTTATGAATGTGGTGGTATAGGTCATTTTGCCCTCGAATATGCTAATCACAATGATAAGAAGAAAGGTAAAGTGATGGCCGCCATATGGAGTGGGAGTAGTAATGACTCCAATGAAGAAGATGAAACTTCAGATGATGAAGTGGCTAACTTCATAGCTTTTTCCTCTTCTCACAAGAGCCAAGATAGAAGTGAAGAAGAGGAAGAGAGTCAAGAGGAAAATGACTCAAGTGAAGATGACTCCTCAACTCACTCCACAAATGGATATATAGAGAGAAAGGTTCTTGTTGAACATTACGCGGAGTTCAAAAACTTAGAGATGAAAACCACGAAAAAGATCAAGATGTTGAGAGAAGAGAATCTTGAGCTTTTATCTCATAATGACCACTTAAGTGAACAAGTGGAAAAATCCAAGAAGGTAGAAGATAAGCTAAGAAAGGATTTAGACTTATCTAGGAGGAATGAAGAAAGTCTAAAGAGGGAACTTGAAGAAGTAAGAGAGTCTATGACTAGGATGACCTATAGCACTCAAAAGCTTGATCATTTGCTTAGTGTTGGAAAGAATCCGTGTGACAAGAAGGGTCTTGGGTATGAAGATGGTAAGAAGATCTTAACCTCTAACAAGACCGTGTTTGTCAAGAGTTTGGGGAACGAAGAAGCTTCATTGGTGCAAACTCCTAGGAAGAAGTTAGAACTAGGACAATGTTCAAATAATGCACAAGTGAAGTTGGTGCCAAGAAGGCAACCTCAAGCTCAACCCACTAGGGTCCCTCAAGCCAACATTCATCAACAATTGGCTCACAAAGGAAAGAGACCAATCATGTAACCTCAAGCTAGGAAGCAAGCTAGACCGGTTCAACAGCGAAGATGGATTGAACCCACTCAACCACAAAGACATGGAGAAGCTCTCATGCATGCACAAGGACAAGGTATGATTCCTTATTTTATTCCTACATGTCATTTTTGTGGATTTGATGGTCATATTAGACAAAATTGCTTTCAATATATTAAAATGTGTAAAACACGAAGCATGATTGAAAAGAGAAAGAAGAGAGCCAAGTTGCATGTTCCTAGGAATGATAAAATTGATGTGCATGATCCTACGATAACTAGAGCCCATGTACCAAAGATCACTAAGAAAGCTAATATTGTTTCTAAGTGAATTAGAAATAATGAAAATGTTTGCCATGTTGCTCAAATAGCCTTGAAGGCAAATTCTTCTAATTTTTAGTATTTAGATAGTGGGTGCTCTAGGCATATGACGGGAAACAAGAGTTTCTTTGAGACTCTTGCTATGGAGGAAGGATGATATGTCACTTTTGGTGATGGATCCAAAAAGAAAGTTGTAGGGAAAGGAACCATTTCCGTTCCCGGATTACCCTCATTATCCAATTCTTTGTTTGTTGATGGCTCGAAAGCCAATTTGATAAGCATTTCTTATCTTAGTGATGAAGGATATTCCGTCATGTTTAGTAAAAATGATTGCTTTATCCTAAAGCCCGATGGACAAACCTTGTTGAAAGGTATGAGATCTAGCGACAATTGCTATTGTCTTGAAGCTAGTATAGTCTCAAACAATGTGTCCATGGATGAGCAAATTGAGTTGTGGCATGAAAGACTTGGTCACATGAACTTTTAGGATTTACGAACCCTTGGAAAGTTCAATTGTATGCGTGGCCTCCCTAAGCTTGGGAAGAAAGCCAATGGTGTTTGTGGACCTTGCCAACAAGGAAAACAAACCAAAAGCATGCACAAAAAGGGCAAGTATCTCTCCACTAAAGAGCTTATAGAGCTTCTCCACATAGATCTAATGGGTCTTATGCAAACCGAGAGTTTAGGTGGAAAGAGATACATCTTTGTTTGTATTGATGATTTCTCTAGGTTCACATGGATATATTTTCTTAGAGAAAAATCTGAAACTTTTGATAAGTTTAAAATGCTTTGTAATAAAATTCAAAATGAAATGAACTCTAACATTAAAAGCATAAAACGGATTAGAAGTGACCATGGGAGGGAATTTGAAAATGCCACCTTCAAAACCTATTGTAATGGTCTAGGCATCTCCTATGAGTTTTCGGCTCTTAGGACACCTCAACAAAATGGAGTTGTTGAGAGGAAGAATAGGGTCCTTCAAGAGATGGCCCGTGTGATGTTGCTTAGCAACAATGTCCCTAGGAACCTATGGGCCGAAGCCGTCAATACAGCTTGCTATATAGGGAATAGAGTTTTCCTAAGGCCCGGAACTAGAAATACCTCCTATGAGCCATGGAAAGGTAAAAGGCTAAATGTTAGCTACTTCCACTCCTTTGGAAGCAAATGCTACATTTTAAATGACCGTGATCAACTTGGCAAATTTGATGCTAAGAGTGATGAGGATATCTTTATTGGCTATGCCTTAAATAGTAGAGCCTATAGAGTTTTTAATTTAAAGACTCTAAGTGTCATGGAATCATCAAATGTTGTATTTGATGATGAAAGGCTTAAGTCTAGTAACCATGAGGAGGAGGTAGTTTTAGATGATGATGATTCTCCTTTGGAGAAGGTTGTGGAGACTCCTAATGTTGGGACGTCCAATGGTGATTATGAGGACACACAACCTATTGATAGAGTTCCTCTCTTGAACTTTAAAGAACCCGCTCCATGGGTTAGACAACTCCATGATAAGAATGACATCATTGGAGAGGTAAATGAGGGTTGAAACAAATTATAACACGGTATGTATAAAACTATCTAGAGGGGGGGTGAATAGATTTTAAGCTTATTACCCAATTTTTCGTGTTTAGTCAAAATTACGAAATTACCCCTAAATAGATAAAGCAATAAATCAAGTATAAAATGCGGAAATAAAATAACACTTGATTTTTACGTAGAAACCCTCACGGGAAAAACCACAGGCTAGTAAGTAAGCCACACTCGAACCTCGAATCCACTAAATATGTAAAACGATTACAACCTAATCCCGGAAGTAATCACACACCTATCTAATCCCGGTATGAGTGAACCTAGTCCAATTTGTTTGCGATCTAAGCAACCTAATCCCAGAAGCTACACACAAGACTTACTTTCTCAATGAAGAGAATAACACCCTAAGTAAATATATGAATATCCAAATGCAACATAGAGCAAGGGAAACCCTATATGCTTATCTAAGATGATTAATATGCAATTAGAACAATCCTAGATATTAAAAACTAAATGACATGTTCAATCAAATAGTTTAGCTAATCAAGATTAAGCACAAAAACCTAATTAGCTATCACAATACAACTTCTCAAACATACAACACACTAATCTCAATCTTGTATCAAAAGATATATAAATAACATACAAGTAATTAATTGAGATTGCTTGTTAAGAAAAACACAAAATATGTAAGATATTAGTGAAAAGTTTACCAAGCAAAGTGTGATGAAGAATCCATGCAAAGAGACATCTAGATGATCTAGGATGATCTAGGATGATGCTAAATGATGATTGATGATCATGAAAAAGTGTTTGAGTGAATAAAATTTGAGTTCTTGGACTTTTTTCTTCTCTTGAAAAATATCATAAGTATGAAATCTGAATATGAACTCTCTTAATTGACCTAAAGTCAAAGTGGCATATATATAGGAGGCCAAAACAAAGTGTGGTCGTTTTGATAAGTTGGCCTGAAATTTACCTTGGGCATTGTACGTAGAGCGCTTTGTACAGCGCCTGTACAGCGACCGAATTAAATCGATCAGGTCTGAACAGCACTCAATGGGCGCTGTTCGTAGAGCGCTTTTGGGAGCGCCCAATGCAAAAATGCAATCTTAAGTCTAAACATGACAAGGCAATTGGATATGCAAGATGCAATCAAACTAACATGCAAGAAGAGATGTTAATGAAGAAAGCTACCTATCATGCCTCGATATAGAGTTTGTTCCACACTTTTACCACTAGCATCCTTGCTTAGCTTCAAAGTGGTACTCATGGGTGTATCACAATGTTTGGCATTTTCTAGACCAAACTTCTTCACTAGGTTTTTGGCATATTTGGCTTGGGTTATGAAAATCCCATCATCTAATTGCCTAATTTGCAAACCTAGGAAGTAACTAAGCTCACCAATAAGACTCATCTCAAATTCATGAGACATGACATCAACAAATTGTTGGACCTTGGTGTTGTTGGTGGAGCCAAACACTATATCATCAATATATATTTGAGCTATGAAAAGCTCATCATTGTCTTTCTTGATGAATAGTGTCTTGTCAACACTACCTCTTGTGTAGTTATTGTCAACAAGAAATTGAGTGAGGCCCTCATACCAAGCCCTCGGTGCTTGTTTCAACCCATATAGTGCCTTCTTGAGGCGATAGACATGGTTGGGGTGGTGTGCATCCACAAACCCCTTGGGTTGTTCAACAAACACTTCCTCTTGCAAGAAGCCATTGAGGAAGGCACTCTTGACATCCATTTGGTGCAATTTGAACTTGTGCACACAAGAAATGGACAAGAGAAGCCTAATGGACTCTAAACGGGCAACGGGAGCAAAGGTCTCCACAAAGTCGATACTCTCAATTTTAGAGTACCCTTGTGCTACAAGTCTAGCCTTGTTCCGCACTATGTTGCCATCATCATCGGATTTGTTCCTATAGATCCACTTAGTGCCTATCACATTAGTGTTTTTAGGCCTAGGAACTAGAGTCCAAACCTCATTCCTTTCGAATTGGTTTAGCTCTTCTTGCATGGCAAGAACCCAAAATTCATCATTCAAGGCTTCATAAACCTTTTTGGGTACAATTTGAGAGGTGTAACATGTAAAGCTAATAAGATTAGCTATTTGACGCCTTGTCCTAACACCCTCAATCACATCTCCAATAACATCCTCCTTGTTATGGAGTCTTCTGACCCATGGAGCGGGTTCATTAGAGTCCAAGAGAGGGACTCTAGTAATAGGTTGTGTGACTTCATTATTTTCATTGGACGTCCCAACATTGGGAGTCACCACAACCCTCTCCAAATGAGAGTCATCCTCTAAAACTTCATCCTCCTTATGGTCATTAGACTTGAGCCTCGTATCATCAATAACAACATTCAATGATTCCATGACAGTTCGAGTCTTCAAGTTGAAAACTCTATAGGCTCTACTATTCAAGGCATAGCCAATAAAGATACCCTCATCACTCTTAGCATCAAACTTGCCAAATTGATCACGGTCATTTAAAATGTAGCATTTGCTTCCAAATGTGTGGAAGTAGCTAACATTTGGCTTCCTACCCTTCCATAACTCATATGAGGTGTTTCTAGAGCCGGGCCTTAGGAAAACACGATTCCCTATATAGCAAGCCGTATTAACGGCTTCGGCCCATAGGTTCCTAGGGACATTGTTGCTAAGCAACATCACTCGAGCCATCTCTTGAAGGACCCTATTCTTCCTCTCAACAACTCCATTTTGTTGAGGTGTCCTAGGAGCCAAGAACTCATGGGAGATGCCTAAGCTATTGCAATAGCTTTCAAAAGAGGCATTCTCAAATTCCCTTCCATGGTCACTTCTAATCCGTTTAATGCTTTTAATGTTAGAATTCATTTCATTTTGTATTTTAGTGCAAAGCATTTTAAACTTATCAAAAGTTTCAGATTTTTCTCTAAGAAAATATGTCCATATAAATCTAGAGAAATCATCAACACAAACAAAAATGTATCTCTTTCCACCTAAACTCTCGGTTTGCATAGGACCCATGAGATCCATGTGGAGAAGCTCTAGGGGCTCCTTGATGGAGAGATACTTGCCCTTTTTATGCATGCTTTTGGTTTGTTTTTCTTGTTGGCAAGGTCCACAAATACCATTGGCTTTCTTCCCAAGCTTAGGGAGGCCACGCACACAATCGAACTTTCCAAGGGTTCTTAAATCCCTAAAGTTCATGTGGCCAAGTCTTTCATGCCACAACTCTATTTGCTCATCCATGGACACATTGTTTGAAACTATTCTAGCTTTAAGACAATAGCAATTGTCGCTAGATCTCATACCTTTCAATAAGGTTTGTCTATCAGGCTTTAGGATCGAGCAATCATCTTTACAAAACAAGACGGAATATCCTTCATCACTTAGATGTGAAATGCTTATTAAATTGGCTTTCAAGCCATCAACAAATAAAGCATCGGATAAGGAGGGTAATCCGGGAATGGAAATGGTTCCTTTCCCTACAACTTTCTTTTAGATCCATCACCAAAAGTGACATATCCTCCTTCCTCCATAACAAGAGTCGCACCCACTATCTAAATACCAAAAACTAGAAGAATTTGCCTTCAAGGCTATTTGAGCAACATGGCAAACATTTTCATTCTTTCTAATCCACCTAGAAACAATATTTGCTTTCTTAGTGGACTTTGGTAATTGGGCTCTAGATGTCCTAGGATCATACATAACAATTTTATCATTCCTAGGAACATGCATCTTGGCTCTATTCTTTCTCTTCTCAATCATGCTTCTAGTTTTGCACATTTTAATATACCGAAAGCAATGTGGTCTAATATAACCATCAAATCCACAAAAATGACATGTAGGAACAAAATAAGGAATCATACCTTGTCCTTGAGCATGCATGAGAGCTTGTCCATGTCTTTGTGGTTGAGTGGGTTCAATCCATCTTCGTTGTTGAACCGGTCTTGCTTGCTTCCTAGCTTGAGGTTGCATGATTGATCTCTTTCCTTTGTGAGCCAATTGTGGAGGAATGTTGGCTTGAGGGACCCTAGGGGGTTGAGCTTGAGGTTGCCTTCTTGGCCCCATCTTCACTTGTGCTTTTGAACATTGTCCTATTTCTAACTTCTTCCTAGGAATTTGCACAAATGAAGTTTCTTCGTTCCTCAAACTCTTGACAAACACGGTCTTGTTAGAGGTTGAGATCTTCTTGCCATCTTCATACCCAAGACCCCTCTTGTCACATGGACTCTTTCCAACACCAAGCATATGGTCAAGTTTCTTGGTGCTAGAATCCATCCTAGTCATAGATTCTCTTACTTCTTCAAGCTCCCTCTTTTGACTTTCTTCGTTCCTCCTAGATAAGACTAACTCCTCTTTTAGCTTATCTTCCATCTTCTTGAATTTTTCCACTTGTTCACTTAAGTGGTCATTATGAGATAAAAGCTCAAGATTTTCTTCTCTCAACATCTTGATCTTTCTTGTGCTCTTGATTGCTAAATCATTAAACTCGGCATGGTATTTAGCAAGTACCTTTTTCTCCACAAAACCATTTATGGAGTTAGAAGATGAGTCACTTTCTTCTCCACTGGAGTCATTTTCCTCTTGACTCATTTCATCTCTCTCACTAGCACTCTTGCTTTTATGGGAGGAGGCAAAAGCTAGGAGATTAGCCATGAGCTCTTCATCATCCAAAGACTCATCTCCCTCATAGGAGTCATCACTACTTCCACTCCAAGTGGCGGCCATCACTTTTCCCTTCTTCTTCTCATTGTGATTTGCACATTCAGGGGCAAAGTGACCTATGCCACCACACTCGAAACATCGGACCCCTTTCCTTTCGGTCCTTTCTTGCCTAGGTTCAACCTTTTTGAAAGAGCCCTTTTTCTTCAAATCTTGACCTTTTGATCCAAAGCCCTTTCTTCTAAACTCCATAACCTTGTTGAACCTTTTTACAAACAAGGCAAGGTCTTTATCCGAGTCAATCTTCTTTGCCTTCTTTTCATCCTTGGAGGTTTTCAAAGCAATTCCTTTTTGCTTTTTAGGAGGTGTGGAGATAGGACCCTTCCTAGACTCATAAGCTAGAAGTCTCCCAATCACCTCACTCGGCTTCATATCCTTGTATCCACTATTTTCTTCTAAAGCCGTTACTTTTGATTCAAACCTATCCAGAAGAGATCTCATAATCATTTGCTTGATTCTCCTATCCAAATATGGATCACCAAGTTGATGACTTTGGTTGACTATGTCCATCAACTTGATCTCAAAGTCGTTGAAGCACTCATTCTCCTTAGAGGTTTTCAAAGCAATTCCTTTTTGCTTTTTAGGAGGTGTGGAGATAGGACCCTTCCTAGACTCATAAGCTAGAAGTCTCCCAATCACCTCACTCGGCTTCATATCCTTGTATCCACTATTTTCTTCTAAAGCCGTTACTTTTGATTCAAACCTATCTGGAAGAGATCTCATATCTTTTGCTTGATTCTCTTATCCGAATATGGATCACCAAGTTGATGACTTTGGTTGACTATGTCCATCAACTTGATCTCGAAGTCGTTGAAGCACTCATTCTCCTCCATCTTAAGCATCTCGAATTGAGTTTGGAGGACTTGAAGCTTAGAGTCCTTCACCACTTCGGTTCCCTCATATGCAATCTCTAGGATTTCCCAAGCCTCCTTAGCTATCCTAGTATTTTGAATCAATTTGTATTGATTTTCGTCCATAGCACATAAGATGGCATGCATCGCCTTCTTATTCCACTTTGAAGCCTCAAACTCTTGCGCGTTCCATTGCGCCTTATGCTTCAATACTTCATCTCCTCTACCACCGGGAGTCATCTTGGGTAGATCATATCCGTCTTCCACCGCCATCCATGCACGGTCATGAATTTGGCATATGTAGGATTCCATCTTCCCTTTCCATTGGGAATAGTTCAATCAGGTAAGAAGTGGAGGCCTTGTGCTAGAAGCACCTTCGTTGCCACCACCATTTCCACCGTTTCCACTCATAGTGTTTATGAATGAATGAAATGAATGCAAATGTATGAATGATCAAAAATCACACAAAATGCAAAACACACCAAAATAAGCAAGGATCACCTATGTATGTCTAGGAACCCGCTCTGATACCAATTGAAACAAATTATAACACGGTGTGTATAAAACTATCTAGAGGGGGGTGAATAGATTTTAAGCTTATTACCCAATTTTTCGTGTTTAGTCAAAATTATGAAATTACCCCTAAATAGATAAAGCAATAAATCAAGTATAAAATGCAGAAATAAAATAACACTTGATTTTTATGTGGAAACCCTCACGGGAAAAACCACGGGCTAGTAAGTAAGCCACACTCGAACCTCGAATCTACTAAATGTGTAAAACGATTACAACCCAATCCCAAAAGTAATCACACACCTACCTAATCCCGGTATGAGTGAACCTAGTCCAATTTGCTTGCGTTCTAAGCAACCTAATCTCGGAAGCTACACACAAGACTTACTTTCTCAATAAAGAGAATAACACCCTAAGTGAATATATGAATATCCAAATGCAACATAGAGCAAGGAAAACCCTATATGCTTATCTAAGATGATTAATATGCAATTAGAACAATCCTAGATATTAAAAACTAAATGACATGTTCAATCAAATAGTTTAGCTAATCAAGATTAAGCACAAAAACCTAATTAGCTATCACAATACAACTTCTCAAACATACAACACACTACTCTCAATCTTGTATCAAAAGATATATAAATAACATACAAGTAATTATTGAGATTGTTAAGAAAAACACAAAATATGTAAGATATTAGTGAAAAGCTTACCAAGCAAAGTGTGATGAAGAATCCATGCAAAGAGACATCTAGATGATCTAGGATGATTCTAGATGATGATTGATGATCATGAAAAAGTGTTTGAGTGAATAAAATTTGAGTTCTTGGACTTTTTTCTTCTCTTGAAAAATATCCTAAGTATGAAATCTGAATATGAACTCTCTTAATTGACCTAAAGTCAAAGTGGCATATATATAGGAGGCCAAAACAAAGTGTGGTCATTTTGATAAGTTGGCCTGAAATTTACCTTGGGCGCTATACGTAGAGCGCTTCTGTACAGCGCCTCAACTCTATTCTCACGGGAAAACAGAGTGGCGATGTACGTAGAGCGCTTTGTACAGCGCTTTGTACAGCGCCTATACAACGACCCAACAGCGACCGAATTAAATCGATCAGGTCTGAACAGCGCTCAATGGGCGCTATTCGTACAACGCTTTCGTAGAGCACTTTTGGGAGCGCCCAATGCAAAAATGCAATCCTAAGTCTAAACATGACAAGGCAATTGGATATGCAAGATGCAATCAAACTAACATGCAAGAAGAGATGTTAATGAACATTAATGCATAAAAATAAGACACACAACATACAAGTATTAAACATATGCATGAGTTGTGAGTGTGTGCAACTATCTCTTCAAGACAAATAAGCACAAAGAAATATACCTTCGGTGCTTATCAAGACGAGGTCTTCAAAGGGCTTCGAACAATAAAACCAACACCTAAGCTACCCTTACAAAGAACCCCAACATGTGGTTTGACCACGAAATGAGCCAATCAACAAATGGGAACCTTACAATGGTGTTAAGACTATGCGTCAAATAGCTAATCTAATTAGCTACACATGCTACACCTCTCAAATTGAACCCAAAAAGGTTGACGAAGCCTTAAATGATGAATTTTGGGTTCTTGCCATGCAAGAAGAGCTAAACCAATTCGATAGGAATGAGGTTTGGACTCTAGTTCCTAGGCCTAAAAGCACACATGTTATAGGCACTAAGTGCATTTATAGGAACAAATCCGATGAGGATGGCAACATATTGCAGAACAAGGCTAGACTTGTAGCACAAGGGTACTCTCAAATTGAGGGTATCGACTTTAAGGAGACATTTGCTCCCGTTGCCCGTTTATAGTCCATTAGGCTTCTCTTGTCCATCTCGTGTATTCACAAGTTCAAATTACACCAAATAGACGTCAAGAGTGTCTTCCTAAATGGCTTCTTGCAAGAGGAAGTGTTTGTTGAACATCCCAAGGGGTTTGTGGATGCACACCACCCCAACCATGTCTATCGCCTCAAAAAGGCTTTGTATGGGTTGAAACAAACACTGAGGGCTTGGTATGAGCGCCTCACTCAATTTCTTGTTGACAATGACTACACAAGAGGTAGTGTTGACAAGACCTTGTTCATTAAGAGAAACAAAGATGAGTTATTTATAGCTCAAATCTATGTTGATGACATTTGAAACAAATTATAGCACGGTGTGTATAAAACTATCTAGAGGGGGGTGAATAGATTTTAAGCTTTTTACCCAATTTTTCGTGCTAGTCAAAATTACGAAATTACCCCTAAATAGATAAAGCAATAAATCAAGTATAAAATGCGGAAATTAAATAACACTTGATTTTTACGTGGAAACCCTCACGGGAAAAACCACGGGCTAGTAAGTAAGCCACACTCGAACCTCGAATCCACTAAATGTGTAAAACGATTACAACCTAATCCCGGAAGTAATCACACACCTACCTAATCCCGGTATGAGTGAACCTAGTCCAATTTACTTGCGATCTAAGCAACCTAATCCCGGATGCTACACACAAGACTTACTTTCTCTATGAAGAGAATACAACCCTAAGTGAATATATGAATATCCAAATGCAACATAGAGCAAGGGAAACCCTATATGCTTGTCTAAGATGATTAATATGCAATTAGAACAATCCTAGATATTAAAAACTAAATGACATGTTCAATCAAATAGTTTAGCTAATCAAGATTAAGCACAAAACCTAATTAGCTATCACAATACAACTTCTCAAACATACATCACACTAATCTCAATCTTGTATCAAAAGATATATGAAAATCATAAAAGTAATAAATTGAGATTGCTTGTTAAGAAAAACACAAAATATTTAAGATATTAGTGAAAAGCTTACCAAGCAAAGTATGATGAAGAATCCATGCAAGATGTCATCTAGATGATCAAGGATGATGCTAGATGATGATTGATGATCATGAAAAAGTGTTTGAGTAAACTAAAAATGAGTTCTTTGGAATTTTTCTTCTCTTTGAAAAATATCCTAAGTATGGAATCTGAATATGAACTCCTGTTATTGACCTAAAGTCAAAGTGGCATATATATAGGGGGCCAAAACAAGGTGTGGTCGTTTTGATAAGTTGGCCTCATATTTGCCTTGGGCGTTGTACGAAGAGCGCCTCTTGTACAGCGCTTGTACAGCGCCCCTACTCTGTTCTCACGGGAAAACAGAGTGGCGCTGTACATAGAGCGCTTTGTACGGCGCTGTACATAGAGCGCTCTGTACAGCGCCTGTACAGCGACCCAACAGTGACCGAATTAAATCGATCAGGTCTGAACAACGCTCAATGGGTGCTGTTCGTACAGCGCTTCTGTAGAGCGCTTTTGGGAGTGCCCAATGCAAAAATGCAATCCTAAGTCTAAGCATGACAAGACAATTGGATATGTAAGATACAATCAAACTAACATGCAAGAAGAGATGTTAATGAACATTAATGCACAAAAATAAGACACACAACATACAAGTATTAAACAAATGCATGAGTTGTGAGTGTGTGCAACTATCTCTTCAAGACAAGTAAGCACAAAGAAATATACCTTCGGTGCTTATCAATACGAGGTCTTCAAAGGGCTTCGAACAATAAACCCGATACCTAAGCTACCCTTACAAAGAACCCCAACATGTGGTTTGTCCACGAAATGAGCCAATCAACAAATGAGAACCTTACAATCTCCCCCTTTGGCTATTTCATGACAAAACCACCACTCACATTGATTCCTCACATTAAAATAGAAACAACGGGATAACTATGATATTCTATAGTACAAAGAGATAAGAAAATAAAACTTCAAGTCTTCAATTTCTTGTAGAATAATCAAGCCCTAAAAAGAAAGTTTCTAACATTTCCAATACAAGTAAAAAGTGAGATGAATCAAGTGAGAACAAAAACAAGCATTTGCATTTGTAAAAGATTAGGCACAACATTATGAAATGTATATGTATGCAATGCTCCCCCTCAACGGGTTACTCCCCCTTAATGAATGTTCTCCCCAATATGCACAATTGCTTCTATATTTGCAACTCCCCTTATCATATACTACTCCCCCTTTTTGTCATGATATAGGCAAAGGAGTAGTCCCCAACCGGGTCACTCATAGCAACGAGAGATAGTAGCATGCAAGATTTGCATAATTAATATAAGTCACTTTATGCATCCCAATTAATTGGAGAGAAACAAGGAGATTTATTTGTGAGAAAATGTGTGAATCAAACATGCTTTGCATACAAGACATGTAGCATTCAAGTCCAAAATACAATGGTATTTGGCAAAGCAAATGACAAAGGTTTCTAATATGAATTCAAACCAATTTCACCAAAGTCATGAGTAAAGCAAGGATATAGAATATATTGATTTCAATTTAAGAGAAACTATATCCAACTTTATAAGTGAAACATGGCATGAGCGACTTTGCACCCTTTTTTAATTTTCCGGATAAGATATCCGTATGATAGTAGCCATGGTCAATGAATAAAGAAAGAGAGACATTTGGAATATAAATTCCTTTGAACGGATACAAGATCCTTTATTCATTTTGAGTCTCATAAGCTTTCACACAAGTTTTGCATTTTAAGAATATGCAATCATCAATTCATGCTTTTCATGTGAGCATGTGATATGAATTTCATACTTTTTCATTTGACATTAGCATGTTATTACAGAATCATCATGTCATGGAGATAATTATAGGTCATTCAAATCATATTTCCTACATACATCTCCTAGTCCAAAGATGCATGTTTGAACATAAATATGACATGGATTGTAAACAAGCAAGGTTCACACTTATTGAATTGAAAACTTATATACATATGTGCAACCAAGCTTGCTCAAACAATTAAAAGAAGAGGCATAAGTTATTTAGAATTTTTTGCAAGATACAAGAATGCAAAATAGCTCTCTTTGCTTGAGTTCCCCATATGGGGTCAATCATAGAACATCACTCCACAAGACATATCCCAATAGATCTACTAAGAGTTTTTAATCGAGTAGCATCTAAGGGTTTAGTAAATAAGTCCGCAAGTTGATCATTAGTACCTACATGTTCAAGTACTATGCATTTATTTTCAACAAGCTCTCTAATGAAGTGATGGCGGATGTCAATATGCTTAGTTCTAGAATGTTGTACCGGATTCTTGGAAATATTAATAGCACTCATGTTATCACAAAAGAGAGTGCGAGTACCTTGGTTGAATCCGTAATCTACTAGCATTTGCTTCATCCATAGGAGTTGTGTGCATCCACTCCCTGCGGCTATGTACTCGGCCTCGGCCGTGGACAAGGAAATCGAGTTTTGCTGCTTGCAAAACCAAGACACCAAGTTGTTGCCTAGGAAGAAGCAACCGCCCGATGTGCTCTTCCTATCATCGCAATTTCCTGCCCATTCTGCATCACTAAAGCCTACAAGACTAGCATTAGTGTCAAAAGAGTACCAAATCCCATAGTTGGATATCCCATTCACATAGCGAATGATTCTCTTTACGGAAGAGAGATGGGACTCTTTAGGATCCGCTTGGTACCTAGCACACACACCCACACTAAAGGAGATATCGGGCCTACTTGTGGTCAAATAAAGCAAGCTACCTATCATGCCACGATATAATGTTTGTTCCACACTTTTACCACTAGCATCCTTGCTTAGCTTCAAAGTGGTACTCATGGGTGTATCACAATGTTTGGCTTTTTCAAGACCAAACTTCTTCACTAGGTTTTTGGCATATTTGGCTTGGGTTATGAAAATCCCATCATCTAGTTGCCTAATTTGCAAACCTAGGAAGTAACTAAGCTCACCAACAAGACTCGTCTCAAATTCATGAGACATAACATCAACAAATTGTTGGACCTTGGTGTTGTTGGTGGAGCCAAACACTATATCATCAACATATATTTAAGCTATGAAAAGCTCATCATTGTTTCTTTTGATGAATAGTGTCTTGTCAACACTACCACGTGTGTAGTCATTGTCAACAAGAAATTGAGTGAGGCGCTCATACCAAGCCCTCGGTGCTTGTTTCAACCCATATAGAGCCTTCTTGAGGCGATAGACATGGTTGGGGTGGTGAGCATCCACAAACCCCTTGGGTTGTTCAACAAACACTTCCTCTTGCAAGAAGCCATTGAGGAAGGCACTCTTGACATCCATTTGGTGCAATTTGAACTTGTGCACACAAGAAATGGACAAGAGAAGCCTAATAGACTCTAAACGGGCAACGGGAGCAAATGTCTCCTCAAAGTCGATACCCTCAATTTGAGAGTACCCTTGTGCTACAAGTCTAGCCTTGTTCCGCACTATGTTGCCATCCTCATCAGATTTGTTCCTAAATATCCATTTAGTGCCTATGACATTAGTGGTCTTAGGCCTATAAGAATTATGCAAGTGTTGTATGTGTGTGCAACTACATCTCTTCAAAGCAAAGTAAGCACTATAAATTTACATTTGGTGCTTCTTCTCTTGAGGTCTTGAGAGCCTAATCTACCTTTACAAAAACCCCAAATGTGGTTTGTCTACGAAATAAGCCAATCAATAAACTGAGACCTTACATTGTCTTTTCACCTTCCCTGTTTTTGATGTCTATAAATACATCACTTTCTCATCTCTCTGAACCTAACTCTTTCAAAACAAGAACCCTAAAGTCTATAGAGAGATTTGTGAGAGAAAAGGCAATCAAGATTGCTCATTTAAACACTCAAAACCATTTTCATATGCATTAAACTTCATCTAGCATCTTTTAGCATATCTAGGATGCTTGCTTGCATAGGTCTTACTCAACACACATGCTTTGGTAAGTTCTTCACTAATTTCATCTAAGCTTAGTGTTTTACTTAACAAGGCATCTCTTTAATTACTTGTATGTTCTTAGATTATATTCTTATATACAAGATAGAGATTGTTGTGTTGTTTTGATTGAGTGTTGATTTTATGATAGCTAAGCTTAGGATTGTTTCATCTATGTTAGCTATGCTTTTTGACATGTCATTTAGCACTTGATATCTAGGATTGATTTAATTGACATCTTTTAAATCCTAGATAAGCATTTAGTGTAACCTTACATTACTTGCATATTTGGATATCTTTGAATATTCACTTAGGTTGTTTAATCTCTTCATTGATAATTAAGACTTGTGGCTAAGATTGCTTAAGCCACAAGCAATTGGACTAGGTCCACTTTTACAGGCCTGTGTGTAGTGGTAGCGGGTTATTGACCATTAAAGGTTGAGGTCAACCGAGGTTGTAAACGTTATCACAATTAGTGGATTCGAAGTTCGTTTGTGGTGCACATAACAGCCCGTGGTTTTTTCCCAGTTTGGGTTTCCACGTAAAAATCAAGTGTCATTTATAATTCCGCACTTATTACACTTGATTTATTGCTTTGACTAGTTTGGGGTATTTTCATAATTTGACTAATCATAAAAATTGGTAATAATCGTTTAAAATCTATTCCCCCTCTATATAGTTTTATACACACCGTGCATTATTAGTTTCACATTCCACACTATTCGTTAAGCACATCTCCAGTTCATGAAGTCGACCAAAATCTCGGCTCAAGAGATGAGTTATTGCACCAACGCAAGGCCAATTTACATGCTGCTCCCAATCGCATGAAACAGGTGGCTGACTCTAAACGGCTAGACATTGAGTATTAGGTTGGCGACATGGTCTTCCTTAAACTACACCTGAAACAAATAATGCACGGTGTGTATAAAACTATCTAGAGGGGGAGTGAATATATTTTAATCGTTATTACCCAATTTTCGCATGAATGTCAATTTTATGAAAATGCCCCTAACTAGTCACAATAATATAACAAGTGTAATATGGTGCGGAATGTAAATAACATTTGATATTTACGTGGAAACCCTCATGGGAAAAACCACGGGCTGTTATGTACGCCACACACGAACCTCGAATCCACTAATTGAAATGATTACAACCTAATCCCGGTTTAATGATCTAATCCCGATCAATAATCATCACAACTACCTAATCCCGGTATGAGTGGACCTAGTCCAATTACTTGCGAATTAAGTAACCTAATCCCGGTCACAACACAAGACTTAATTCTCTAAGAAGAGATAATACAACCTAAGTGAATATATGAAATATACAAAAATGCAATTAGAGCTAGGTAACCCTATATGCTTATCTAGGATGATGATTTTGCAATTAATTCAATCTTTTGAACCTAGACACTTTACTCCAAACAACCAAACTACCACTTATCCAAGAGAAGAATGAGACCTTCTCAAGTGGTCAACCGTCGCGCTAAGACATGCACTCCATCGTGCAAGCGCAGACGTTTCCGATCAATATCGGGAAACGAATTACAAGACACATAAACACACAACAAGATATCTCAATCAAAGTGCTAGTGTGTAAAGTGACATGTGAAGAGTATGCACACAAATGCAAGTATGCTAAGTGTGTGTGTGCAATCTAAATCTCTTCAAAGAAAATTAAGCACTAGAGATATACCTTTGGAGTGCTTGTCCCTTGAGGTCTTGGAAGGGCCTTTGAGCTTGAACCTCAATCACCTAAACTACCCTTACACAATAAGCCCCAACATGTGGTTTGTCCACAAAATAAGTGTTAGGATTATGCTCGATAGCAAGAGTGTAATATTGTAATTGACAATCTTTTTCATATTAATAAAGTGATTTCTGGTTTAACAAATCTTATAGCATTTATAGTTTCATATTATAATTGTCAAAAGTAAATAATCATAAGGTCTAAAGACTATGAGAAAAGAAGAATTGTTCATACATCTGAATATGTATGAGGAAGACACAATTCTTTAGTTGGTCTTGAATAATGTTCACAACTTAAGTTAAAGGTTGGGCACCTTTACCATGTTAAAGTTGTAGAATTCTTTTGCCAGCATTTGAGTGGGATCAAATGAGATATGATGAGTCTAAAATCATCGGAGGGTCTTCGAGTAAAAGAATCTAGTGCATTGAACTGGATCACAATGAAAAGCTTTATCTAGAATCGTCAATAGATAATAGTCTTTTCATTATCAGGACAATCGGAGAGTCTATCTTAATCCTGAGATAAATGATGGACTTATGGTTGCCAGTGGTATCATTTGAGTTATCAATGAGTACGATTATATAGCATAGTCTATCCTCGATAGTTTGGTGATATTCATTTGTTAATCAATAGAAGACTTCATTTATAAATATGGACATCGTGGCTCCATTTATTAAATGAGAGTATAATATCATCATATGGATGTTTTGAGGTAATTGGATATTAAATCTCAACGTTGAGTTTTCGATAGTGACTATTGAAAATATGTCTTCTGGACAAGTCAAAATATCCAAGTTCAAAATGTGGTCATATGAGTAAATATGGTAACTTGGAGAGTTATAGGTGGTCTATAAACTCTTGGCGACTATTGATATTAATCACGAGGATACACTATCTCCAATATGATTGTCTAGGGTATGAATGAGGAACATCTTCTTATTCTATCTTTATTTAAGAGTTCAATTTTAGCTCTTTAGTGGAATGAGTTAAAATTAATGGATCGGACCTAAGTGAATCATTTGTTGATTGTGATTAGGTTATGTCTATTGAAGCTTAAATTTAGATAGCCCACCAAGATCCCCAATCCACACGGACTTGCATGGATCACTTGATATATTCTACCGGACCAATTTATGGGTCCATCTAGAATTGTATTTAATATATTAAGAATATAATTTGCACATTATTTATTTAATGGGCTTATCAATTATATTAATATATTAATGAAAGGCATGTGGGCTTGTTTCTTTTAGTAAGAATGGGTCTGGTTCACATGTGGGCTTTTTAATTAAAGTCTAATGGATTAAATAAAATAAGAAAATAATATTAAGCCCATATATGTATAAGGTGGGCGGCAAGACTAGTCTTGTAGTCTAAAATATTATTTTATTTTATTATTTGATTAAATGAGAATTAATTAATTTATTAATTAATTATTTAATTAAGAAACAAAATCTTTTTCTGATCAGGAAATATGTTTCCTAGAGTTATACTATTGGTAGTAGTATACTAAAAGTAAAAGACTTATTTGGTAAGAAAATAAATAATAAGGTTTATTTATTTAATCAAATAAGGAAGTCTTTTATTTTTAGGATTAAACACTTATGAGTTGAATTAGGGTTAGGATTCAAAAGTTGATAGTAATTAGGGTAAAGCACAAACTCTCTTGGTTAGAGAATTCGGCCAACCCTAGGAGAAAAAGAAGAAGAATTCGGCCACCCTATATAAGTCACCTTATAGGGTTCGGCCACCTGAAGTGCTCTCACTTGAATTTTTTGATCAACTTCTTCTTCTTCTAATTCTCATAAACAAGTGTTTGATTTTTTCGGCCAAGACACAAGAGAGAAGAGATTAATCTATTTTCGATAGTACACTAATTGCTTATACATCAATAGGCTTGTGTGTACAACTTCGAATAAGGTTCACGCGAGTTTCAATCATTAGATTGAGAACTCAAAACTCAAAAGTGACCGGAATAATCTTTGTAGTCTTTTGGATGTTTTGTGACTAACGTTAAGAAAAGGAGATTTTGTTTTCCATCTTTCAGGTACGCAATTCAAAGAAAAGGGAGACCACGCTCCTAGGTGATTCACGTTCGTGCTAGGATTGAAGATCTTGCGGATTACCATCGACGTAAGTCAATCGGATCACGCTACAAAAGGTATTATACTTTTATTAGTTTATATATATATGTTTAATTAATTTAAAGGGTTAAGGTTCATTAAGGAAAAATTTTAAACTACACTAAACTCACCTTTAGTCTCGCTTCCGCTGCGTTGACCTTATTTTTTCCCTACAAATGGTATCAGAGCCTGGTTGTACCCTTTAATTAATTAACGTATATATACGTGAATCAATTTCTTTTTATTGTGATTATACATGTTTAGAAAGAGATGGTACTCTAGGTATTCGCATATATAATTACATGTGGATGTATGGATTTATATATGTTTTTATGTGGATTGTTGTTGCTCGATTTTGGTCCTAGAATTTCAATGTATTTTTTGTTTCGGATTTGTAATAAGAAGGGTGGTCTATCATCGCCATAATTCCTTCTTGATAGTTGCTTTATTTTTTTTATTATTGTAAATAAATAGTGCAGTATTTTATGTATTATAATTTACTGCAGTTTTTATTTATTTATTTTTAAGTGCAGTTTTTTTTTGTAATAAGTACTGCAGTGAATAAAAAAAAAAATTAATACTGCAGTATTTTATATGTTTATATGCTGCTGTAATATGTTCGAGTATTGAAGATTCGAAGACATGAAGAATAGGAAGCAACCGGAACCTAGAACGAGCACCATGCGCACCCTAGGAGTGGATTGGGCTGCGCATGGCTAGCCCACATCATGGTGGGCTGTGCACGGCAGCCCTTAGGGTCTCATGGGCTGCGCACGGCAGCCCCTTTGTGGGGTTGTGGGGTGTGCACGCCCATGGGGGCAGCCGAGGGATGTGTGGATGGTCGATGGCCACTTGAAGATCTTGTATTCATAACAAATTGTAATTTACTTGCTTTTCTAGGATGGACCAAAATTGTGGCTATTTAATTTTGCATAAATATTACAATATTTGTTATTGTATGATAACATGTCATATAGAATAGGAGTGCCACTCATATATCTCTTTCTGGTATGAACATGCATTGAATGATTTAGGTATCTAAATTGGCATCTAGATAACTTGGTAAATCATTCTATGGGATTTAATCATACGCCTTAAATAATTGAGTGGGAGAAGGTGTTTTGTAACACCTATGGCCTCCAAGGTTAGTTGAGCTTTATTATTTATTGGTAATCCCCCCAAGGGGCGTCCATGAATAGAATTTGGCAAAATACTTCCTTACAAGGATAGACTAGACAATTGACTCAAACTAGATCTACTCCCCAATGAGGGATTTTCGTGAGAGAAAACATTGAGGGTCGATATCTTGGTAACACACTCAATGTAATTTTATTGATATCCTCCCGAGAGTTCTTGTCAGTAAAATTGCAAGGCTAAAATTGAAAATGTTGGTTGTTATGTTAACAATTAGGTGGGACCTAGTCTAACTAGTAAATGGTGCGAACTCCCAAAAGAGGCGTAACATTTATGGGTGTTAGATCACCGTTGAATTTTTATGATTGAGTTATTTATTTAAATCAAGATAAATATTCAAAAGTGCTTTATCATGATTATTTACTCATATAAATTTTTGTTTTATTCAGAAATCATGACCCCATCACTTATGAACATCCTGAAAGATAACACTTTAACTGGAGATAATTATGTCACATGGAAAAGGAAAATTGGATTGTTGCTGCAAAGTGAAAAACATAAGTTTGTTCTGTCTACTCCTAAACCACCTGTTCCTACTTATGAATCTCAGATTCATATGGTTGGTAAAGTTGCTATTGTTAAGACCCGTCAAAAGGTCAAGAAACAACAGAAGAAAAAGCAACTTGGGCCTACCAAGAAGGAGACCAAGAAAGTAACCAAGATCAAAGGGAAGTGCTTCCTTTGTGGTGAAAAGGGACATTGGAAAAGAAATTGCCTAAAGTCCCAGAACAAGAAGGAACAAGGTAATATTAATTATCTTGAAACATGTTTTCTGGCAGATTCTACAGATTCTTGGATCATAGACTCTGGAGCCATAAATCATGTTTGTTATTCCTTACAGGGGTTCCAAGAAAGGAGAAAGTTGAATAAGAATGAAATCAACTTGTGTTTGGGCAACGGAACGTTAGTGTCTGCAAGTGCAGTGGGAGATATTAGAGTTAATCTAGATTCTTTTAGGCATTTAGATTTGATAGACGTTTATTATGTACCTCAATTTAAGAGAAATTTAATTTCAGTTTCTTGTTTTGAATAAATTTGGATATTCGGTTACTTTTAATAAAGATTTTATTATTAGTAAGAATAACAAATTTATTTGCAAAGGTACATTGGAAAACGGCTTATTCTTTTTGCATAAAAATATCTCTCACTTGTTGGACACAGAAATAACGCAACCTAATCATAAAAGAGTAAAATTATCAAAAGATGAAACCTACCTATGGCATTTGCACATAGGTCATATTAACCTTAATAGGATTAAAAGATTGGTTAGTGATGGACCTTTAAGTGACTTAAAGGTTAATGATCTACCAACTTGTGAATCTTGTTTGGAAGGTAAGATGACCAAAAGGTCGTTCTCGGCCAAAGGCGCAAGAGCCACTGAATGTTTAGGAATGATACACACTGATGTATGTGGTCCTATGAGCATTCAAGCTAGAAGTGGATATGAGTACTTCATCACCTTCATAGATGATTACTTGAGATTTGGCTATGTGTATCTCATGCGACATAAGTTGGATGCTTTTGACATGTTCAAAGCATTCAAAGCTGAAGTAGAAAATCAATTTGAGAAACACATAAAAATCTTGAGATCTGATCGTGGTGGAGAATATCTATCTGGTGAGTTTCAGCAATATCTTATTGATAATGGGATAGTTTCTCAGTTTTCTGCACCAGGTACACCTCAACAGAATGGGGTATCAGAAATGAGAAACAGAACTCTTTTAGATATGGTTAGGTCTATGTTGAGTTATTCAACACTTCCTATTTCTTTTTGGGGATATGCTTTACAAACTGCTATATACATTCTAAACGATATACCATCTAAGTCCGTTCCTCAAACACCGCATGAGTTGTGGACTGGGCGTAAGCCTAGTTTACAACATTTAAGGATATTTGGTTGTCCTGCGCATGTGTTAAAAGGAAAGATAGAAAAGATGGAGTCCCGTTCGGAAACATGTATATTTAAAGGGTATCCAAAAGAAACTAAATGATATTATTTCTATAGTCCTTCAGATCTTAAAGTATTTGTTTCGACAAATGCTAAATTTATGGAAAAGGACTATATGAATGATTTTGTACCTGGAAGTAGAATTGTCCTGAATGAGATGTCAAGAGATACAATTCCACGAGAGGTTACACAACCTAACCCAATTGTAAGTTCCGATCCAACACAAAATCAACAACCTACCATTCCTCGTCATAGTGGGAGGGTTAGAACACAACCCGAAAGATACATCGGTCTGGGAGAATCAGTGGAGAATCTCCCAGACGACGATGATCCCTACACGTATAAGGAAGCAATGGAGGATGTTGATAGTCGCCATTGGCAAAAGGCAATGCAATCTGAGATTGAATCCATGTCAGATAACAAAGTCTGGTCCCTTGTAGACTTGCCTAGAGGGATAAAACCCATTGGGTGCAAGTGGATAAACAAGAGGAAAAGAGGTATGGATGGAAATGTGGAAACCTTTAAAGCGCTAAAGGGTATACACAGAAAGAAGGTATCGATTACGAGGAAACCTTCTCTCCTGTGGCCATGCTTAAATCCATTAGGATACTCTTATCCATTGCAGCACCTTTAGATCTAGAGATTTGGCAAATGGACGTCAAGACAGTTTTCCTTAATGGAAGTCTTGACGAAAGCATCTATATGATACAACCAGAAAGATTCATTGAAAAATGCCAAATGGAAAAGGTATGCAAGTTGCAGAAATCCATATATGGATTAAAGCAAGCATCCAGATCCTGGAACATAAGGTTTGATCAAGCTGTAAAAGGTTTTGGATTTATTAAGAATCTTGACGAACCTTATGTATACAAAAGGATTAAAGGCGACAAGTTGGTTTTTCTAATTCTTTATGTTGATGATATACTATTCATTGGAAATGATGTAGGCGTATTGACATCAGTAAAAGAATGGTTAGCAAAACAATTTGATATGAAGGACTTAGGAGAAGCAAGTTTTATTCTAGGTATCCAAGTCATAAGGGATAGAAAGAATAAAACGATTGCATTATCCCAAGCTTCATACATAGATAAGATCTTGTCTAGGTTTTCCATGCAGGATTCCAAGAAATGTATGTTACCTTTCAGACATGGAATCAAACTTTCTAAGGAACAAGTTCCTAAGAATGAGCATGAAGAGCAATTCATGAGTAGAGTTCCATATGCCTTGGCAGTTGGAAGTCTCATGTATGCAATGCTCTGCACTAAACCAGATATTTGTTTTGTTGTTGGCATAGTTAGCAGGTTTCAATCGAAACCTGGTCCTGATCACTGAACGGCAGTCAAGCATATTTTCAAGTATCTCAAGAGAACGAGAGATAATATGCTTGTATACTCTGGAGGGGATTTAATTCCCGTTGGGTATACAGATTCTGATTTTCAATCAGATTCTGACTCCAGAAAATCCACATCAGGAGCTGTGTTTACTATTGGAGGAGGAGGAGCAGTCATATGGAGGAGTATCAAGCAATCTTGTATTGCTGATTCCACCATAGAAGCTGAGTATGTTGTTGCATGCAAGGCTGCCAAAGAGACTGTTTGGCTTCGCCAATTCTTGATTGACTTGGAAGTGGTTCCTAGTGCGAATAAGCAGATCACTATCTACTGTGACAACAGTGGAGCAGTGGCTAATTCGAAAGAACCAAGAAGTCATAAGAGAGGAAAACACATTGAAAGAAAGTATCATCTTTTAAGGGAGATTGTTCAAAGGGGTGACGTGACGATTACCAAAATCGCGTCAGCAGAAAATCTAGCAGATCCCTTCAAAAAGGTTCTACCTCAGAATAGTTTCGATGGGCATCTAGAGAACATGGGCATGAGAGATATGACACATTTGCTATAGCGCAAGTGGGAGATTGTTAGGATTATGCTCGATAGCAAAAGTGTAATATTGTAATTGACAATCTTTTTCATATTAATAAAGTGATTTCTGGTTTAACAAATCTTATAGCATTTATAGTTTAATATTATAATTGTCAAAAGTAAATAATCATAAGGTCTAAAGACTATGAGAAAAGAAGAATTGTTCGTACATCTGGATATGTATGAGGAAGACACAATTCATTAGTTATTCTTGAATAATGTTCACAACTTAAGTTAAAGGTTGGGCACCTTTACCTTGTTAAAGTTGTAGAATTCTTTTGCTATCATTTGAGTGGGATCAAATGAGATATGATGAGTCTAAAATCATCGAAGGGTCTTCGAGTAAAAGAATCTAGTGCACTGGGTGCATTGAACTGGATCACAATGAAAAGCTTTATCTAGAACCGTCAATAGATAATAGTCTTTTCATTATCAGGACAATCAGAGAGTCTATCTTAATCCTAAGATAAATGATGGACTTATGGTTGCAAGTGGTATCATTTGAGTTATCAATGAGTACGATTATATAGCATAGTCTATCCTCGATAGTTTGGTGATATTCATTTGTTAATCGATAAAGGACTTCATTTATAGATATGGACATCGTGGCTCCATTTATTAAATGAGAGTATAATATCATCATATGGATGTTTTGAGGTAATTGGATATTAAATCTCAACGTTGAGTTTTCGATAGTGACTATTGAAAACATGGCTTCTGGACAAGTCAAAATATCCAAGTTCAAAATGTGGTCATATGAGTAAATATGGTAACTTGGAGAGTTATAGGCGGTCTATGAACTCTTGGCGACTACTGATATTAATCACAAGGATACACTATCTCCAATATGATTGTCTAGGGTATGAATGAGGAACATCTTCTTATTCTATCTTTATTTAAGAGTTCAATTTTAGCTCTTTAGTGGAATGAGTTAAAATTAATTGATCGGATCTAAGTGAATCATTTGTTAATTGTGATTAGGTTATGTCTATTGAAGCTTAAATTTAGATAGCCCGCCAAGATCCCCAATCCACATGGACTTGCATGGATCACTTGATATATTCTACCGGACCAATTTATGGGTCCATCTAGAATTGTATTTAATATATTAAGAATATAATTTGCACATTATTTATTTAATGGGCTGATCAATTATATTAATATATTAATGAAAGGCATGTGGGCTTGTTTCTTTTAGTAAGAATGGGTCTAGTTCACATGTGGGTTTTTTAATTAAAGTCTAATGGATTAAATAAAATAAGAAAATAATATTAAGCCCATATATGTATAAGGTGGGCGGCAAGACTAGTCTTGTAGTCTAAAATATTATTTTATTTTATTATTTGATTAAATGAGAATTAATTAATTAATTAATTATTTATTTATTTATTTATTTAAGAAACAAAATCTTTTTCTGATCAGGAAATATGTTTCCTAGAGTTATACTATTGGTAGTAGTATACTAAAAGTAAAAGACTTATTTGGTAAGAAAATAAATAATAAGGTTTATTTATTTAATCAAATAAGGAAGTCTTTTACTTTTAGGATTAAACACTTATGAGTTGAATTATGGTTAGGATTCAAAAGTTGATAGTAATTAGGGTAAAGCACAAACTCTCTTGGTTAGAGAATTCGGCCAACCCTAATTAAAATCAAGAGGAGAATTCGGCCAACCATAGGAGAAAAAGAAGAAGAATTCGGCCACCCTATATAAGTCACCTTATAGGGTTCGGCCACCTGAAGTGCTCTCACTTGAATTTTTTGATCAATTTCTTCTTCTTCTAATTCTCATAAACAAGTGACATAAGAGAGAAGAGATTAATCTATTTTCGATAGTACACTAATTGCTTATACATCAATAGGCTTGTGTGTACAACTTCGAATAAGGTTCACGTGAGTTTCAATCATTAGATTGAGAACTCAAAAGTGACCGGAATAATCTTTGTAGTATTTTGGATGTTTTGTGACTAACGTTAAGAAAAGGAGATTTTGTTTTCCATCTTTCAGGTACGCAATTCAAAGAAAAGGGAGACCATGCTCCTAGGTGATTCACGTTCGTGCTAGGATTGAAGATCTTGCGGATTACCATCGACGCAAGTCAATTGGATCACGCTACAAAAGGTATTATACTTTTATTAGTTTATATATATATGTTTAATTAATTTAAAGGGTTAAGGTTCATTAAGGAAAATTTTTAAACTACACTAAACTCGCCTTTAGTCTCGCTTCCGCTGCGTTGACCTTATTTTTTCCCTACAATAAGCCAATCAAAGAATGGGAATCCTTACAACACCCTTATCGGCAGCAAACAATATTTTGCAGAGCCTCTCAAAAATTAGCAAGTTGGTTTTATGGTCCTTATCAGATTGTGCAACGTATTGGCAAGGTAGCATATGAATTAAAACTCCTAGAGGGATCTCGAATTCATCCAGTTTTCCATGTTTCACTGCTTAAAAAGAAATTGGGTGAGCCCAATGATATTACGATCGACTTACCTCTTACTTGTGATGAAGGAGAAATTATCTTGGAACCTGAATCCATCTTGGATACACGTTGGGTTAAGAGAGGTTTGCATTTTGTTGAAGAAAGCCTTGTTAAATGGAAACGCCTATCTTTGGACGATGCTACTTGGGAAGATACTAAAGAGTTGCGGGATCGGTTCTTAAACGTGAACCTTGAGGACAAGGTTCCAGTGGATGGCGGGGGTATTGATAAGCCAAGAAGATCATAATGTGGTCCTAAGAAGAATCCAAGGTTCCTAACATGAGAAACATGCAGGGTACGTGGTACGTGGGACGATCGTGCAAGGAGTTGTTGAGGATTATATATGTCTGTCAGTTATTTATTAGAAGACGTGGTCTAACGTCTGTCAGTTATTTATTTGCTAATAGTTGTTGGAGTCCTTATTTTTAGTAGTTAAGGTAGTGAGTTTAGGAGATAGTTATTTTCTTAATGTATTTAAACCATTCCACTATGCAGTAATTTGATAAGTTTATTCAAATTCAAATACTGTGGCTCATTCTCGCCCTAAGAAGAATTCTATCTATTATAATAGCTTTGACTGGGACCTATCAATGATCAAGTCACTTTGAAACAAATACTCAGTGTGTACAATATATATCTAGGGGTGAATAGATTTTAACTAATTTTACCCTATTTTCGTGTAAAGTCAAGATTACGAAAATACCCCTAATAGTCAATATAATATAGCAAGTGTAATATGGTGCGGAAATTAAATAACACTTGATATATACGTGGAAACCCAACCACTGGGAAAAACCACGGGCTGTTTAGTGCGCCACACTTGAACCTCGAAATCCACTAATTGAAATGGAGTTTACAACCTATGTAGACCTCGTCTAACACTCCAGTCAATAACCCCCTAATTCTACCACGCGGGCCTTTAAAAGTGGCTCTAGTCCAAATTGCTTGAGACCTAAGCAATCTTAGCCCAAAGTATTAATTCTCAATAAAAAGATAATGCTACCTATGTGAATATGTAAAATACTCAAAATGCAACAAGAGCTAGGTAAACCCTATATGCTTATCTAGGATTATGATATATCAATTAAAGCAATCCTAGATATCAATAACTAGATGACATGTCAAATAGCTTAACTAATCAAGATTAAGCAAAACCTAGATAGCTATCACAATACAACACTCAATCAATTATATCACAAATAATCTCTAACTTGTATTTAGCATATTGAAACAAATTATAGCACGGTGTGTATAAAGCTATCTAGAGGGGGGGTGAATAGATTTTACGCTTTTTACCCAATTTTTTGTGTTAGTCAAAATTACGAAAATGCCCTCAAGATAATATAAACAAGCAAGTGTAATATGGTACGGAAATTAAAACAACACTTGGTTTTTACGTGGAAACCCTCACGGGAAAAACCACGGGCTATGTAAGTAAGCCACACTCGAACCTCGAATCCACTAAATGTGCAAACGATTACAACCTAATCCCGGAAGTAATCACACACCTACCTAATCCCGGTACGAGTGAACCTAGTCCAATTTGCTTGAGTTCTAAGCAACCTAATCCCGGATGCTACACACAAGACTTACTTTCTCTATGAAGAGAATACAACCCTAAGTGAATATATGTGAATATTCAAAATGCAACATAGAGCAAGGGAAACCCTATATGCTTATCTAAGATGATTAATATGCAATAAAGAGCAATCCTAGATATCAAAACTAAATGACATGTCAATTAGTTTAGCTAATCAATATTAAGCACAAAACCTAATATGCAAGCACAATATAAAATCTCAAACATACATCATACTCATCTCAATATTGTATCTAAAGCATACAAAATAACAAACAAGTAATTAATTGAGATTGCTAGATAAGAGAAACACAAAACATGTAAGATATTAGTGAAAAGCTTACCAAGCAAAGTATGATGAAGATTCCATGCTAGATGACATCTAGATGATCTAAGATGATGCTAGATGATGATTGATGATCATGAAAAAGTGTTTGAGAATCAAGAATTGAGTTCTTGGAATTTTTCTTCTCTTTGAAAAATATTCTAAGTATGAATTCTGAATATGAACTCTCTTAATTGACCTAAAGTCAAAGTGGCATATATATAGGGGGCCAAATCAAAGTGAGGTCGTTTAAGTAAGTTTCAAATAAACGCGCCAATCGGCGGTTTTAATCGGCGGCCAGGCCGCCGTTCATGACCGCCGAATTGAGCTCGTGAAGAACAGAGCATAAACGGCGGTTCATTCGGCGGTTTCGTGACCGCTGATCCCAACCGCCGAAACAGAACAGAGAGATCAAAATCAACCAGGTATGAACGGCGGTTTCATGCCCGCCGTTTCAATCGCCGAATTAGACTGAGAGATGAATCAATCAGGTCTTGAAACGGCGGTTTCGAACGGCGGTCGTGACCGCCGATCTTAACCGCAGAAATGCTTCAGACCAATCTGGACTGAAACGGTGGTTTCATTCGGCGGCCAGGCCGCCGATCATAACCGCCGATCACCTAGATAGGTGAAAACCAAGGAGAAGCCAAGGGCATTCTCGATAGGCGGTCCTCGCGCTAAACCAAGCACATTCTCGTGCATGCGCGGAAGTTTCCGAAAGTTATCGGGAAACGAATTACACAACAACAAGACACAATTACACACAACAAAATATAATAAATAAGTGCAAGTGTGAAATGTGACAAACGAAGAGAATGCACACATATGCAATGAATGTTTAGTGTGTGTGTGCAACTAATCTCTTCAAAGAAAAGTAAGCACATAGAAATTTACCTTCGGTGCTTATCAACACGAGGTCTTCAAAGGGCTTCGAACAGTAAGACCGATACTTAGGCTACCCTTACAAAGAACCCCCACATATGGTTTGATCACGAAATAAGCCAATTAAAAACAACGGGAATCCTTACACATATGATCTAAAAACATACAAGTAATTAAAGAGATGTCTTAATATGAAAAACACTTAAAATAGATGAAATTAGTGAAGAACATACCAAGTATGATGTGATGATCCAAAACCATGCAAGGATGCTATCTATATAGACATAGAAGATGCAATATGAAATTTGATGCAAAAAGGATTTGATTTGAGTGGTTAAAGGTGAGTTCTTGATTGGATTTTTTCTCAAAATTCTTTCTTTTAAATTTAGGGTTCTAAGGAGTAAAAAGAACTAACTCAGAGAATGAGAAAGTGAGATATTTATAGACATCAAGAACAGGGCATGTGAAAAGACAATTTTACCCCTGAAACGCACCGATCGGAGGTTTCAATCAGCAGCCAGGCTGCCGATTACAGTCGCCGGATTAAACTCGAGAAGAACAGAGCATCAACAGCGGTTTCATTCGGTGGTTTCGAAACTACCGATTCAACTGTAGAATCAAACCTGAGAGATTAAATCAATCAAGTATGAACGGCGATTTTGAACGGCGGTCATAGCCGTCGATCTTAACCGCAGAATCGCTACAGAAACTACTGGACGCAAACGGTAGTTTCATTCGACGGCCAGGCCACCAATCAAACCGTCGAATCACCACTAAAGGTGATTCCTAAGAAGAAGCCAAGGCAAACTCCATCGGCGATCATCACGCTGAACCAAGCACACTTTCGTGCATGCGCGGACGTTTCCGAACAATGTCGGGGAAACGAATTACCAGACCCATAAACACACAACAAGATATAACAATCAAAGTGCTAGTGTGTAATGTGACATATGAAGAGAATGCACACAATTGTAAGAATGCAAAGTGTGTGTGTGCTTCTAAATCTCTTCAAAGAAAGTAAGCACTTAGAATTTTACCTTCGGTGCTTATCCAGATGAGGTCTTGAAAGGGCATGAACTTGACACCAACACCTAAGCTACCCTTACAATAAACCTCAATTGTGGTTTGTCCACGAAATGAGCCAATCAACAAATGGGAATCCTTACAATCTCCCCCTTTGGCTATTTCGTGACAAAACCACCACTCACATTGATTCCTCACAACATAATAGAAATTACAGGTCAACAATGATTTTCTACTTTACAAAGAGATATTTAAAAAAAAAATCTTGAAGACTTCAATCTCTTGTAGAACAATCAATCCCTGAAAGCAAAGTTTCTATACTTTCCAATACAAGTAAAATGTGAGATTAATCAAGTGAGAGCATAAACAAACATTGTAAGGTTCCCATTTGTTGATTGGCTCATTTAGTGGACAAACCACATGTTGGGGGTTCTTTTTAAGGGTAGCCTAGGTATCGATGTTATTGCTCAAGCCCTTTGAAGACCTCGTCTTGATAAGCACCGAAGGTAAATTCCTATGTGCTTACTTTTCTTTAAAGAGATTAGTTGCAAACACACACTTAACCTACATTGCATATGTGTGCATTCTCTTCACTTGTCACATTTCACACTTGCACTTATGTGTTATATTTTGTTGTGTGTAATTGTGTCTTGTTGTCTTGTAATTCGTTTCCCGATAGTTTTCGGAAACGTCCGCGCATGTACTAGAATGTGCTTGGTTTAGTGCGAGGACCGCCTACGGAGAATGCCCTTGGCTTCTCCTTGGTTTTCACCTTTATTGGTGATCGGCGGTTATGATCAGTGGCCTGGCCGCCGAATGAAACCGCCGTTTTCTTCCAGTAGCGTATGGAGCAATTATGCGGTTATGATCGGCGGTCTCGACCGCCGTTCGAAACCGTCGTTCAAGACCTGATTGATTTTATCTCTCGGCCTAATTCGGCGGTTGAAATGGTGGTTACGCATGAAACCGCCGTTTTCACACCTGATTGATTTTTAATCTCAGGATTTATTCAGCGGTTGGATCGGCGGTCACGAAACCGTCGAATGAAACCGCCGTTGGTCCCCTGTTCCTCTCGGGCCAATTCGGCGGTTATGATCGGTGGCCTGGCCGCCGATTGAAACCGCCGATCGGTGCGTTTCAAGGGCAAACTTGTCTTTTCACATGCTCTGTTTTTCATGCCTATAAATACATCACTTTCTCTTGTTCTGAATGTGACTCTTTGATCATCAAGAACCCTACTTTAAAAAGAGAGTTTTTTAAGAGAGAAAGCAATCAAGTTTGCTCATCAAACACTCAAACCAAAATCCATTTACATCAAAGTTCATCTAGCATTCTCTAGCATATCTAGGATGCTTGCTTGCATGGGTCTTTGATCATCACACTTGCTTTGGTAAGTTTTTCACTATTATCATACATAATTAGTGTTTAATTTATTATGGCATCTCTTTTATTACTTGATTGTTATTAGATTATAATCTAATATTCAAGATAGAGATTGTTGTGTTGATTTGATTGAGTGTTGTTTTTATGATAGATATCTAGGTTTCTCTAATCTATGATTATCTATGCTATTTGACATGTCATTTAGCTTTAATAGCTAGGATTGTTTTTAATTGCATATTCATCATCTTAGATAAGCATACAGGGTTTCCCTTGCTCTATGTTGCATTTGAATATTCATATATTCACTTAGGGTGTTAATCTCTTTTTAGAGAATTAAGTTTTGTGTTGTGACCGGGATTAGGTTGCTTAATTCGCAAGCAATCGGACTAGGTTCACTCATACCGGGATTAGGTAGGTGTGTGATTACTTCCGGGATTAGGTTGTAATCGTTTACACATTTAGTGGATTCGAAGTTCGAGTGTGGCTTACTTACTAGCCCGTGGTTTTTTCCGTGAGGGTTTCCACGTAAAAATCAAGTGTTATTTAATTTCCGCATTTTATACTTGATTTATTGCTTTATCTATTTAGGGGTAATTTTGTAATTTGGACTAACATGAAAAATTGGGTAAAAAGCTTAAAATCTATTCACCCCCCTCTAGATAGTTTTATACACACCGTGCTATAATTTGTTTCACATTTGCATTTAAGAATTTAAGCACAACATCATGCAATGTATATGTATGCAATGCTCCCCCTCAACGGGTTACTCCCCCTCAATGTATATTCTCCCCAACATGCACAATTGCTACTACAATTTGTAACTCCCCTTACCACCATTCTACTCCCCCTTTTTGTCATGATATAGGCAAAGGAGTAGTCCCTAACCGGGTCACTTAGCAAAGAGAGTTAGTAGCATACTAGATACTTACATAATCATATAAGCCACTTTATGCAACTCAATTAATTGGAAAGAAACAAGGAGATTTATTTTGATAAAATGTGTGAATTAAAAATGTTTTGCATACAAGACATGTAGCATTCAAGTCCATAATACAATGGTATTTGGCAAAGCAAATGACAAAGGTTTCTAATAAGAATTCAAACCAATTTCACCATTGTCATGAGAGAATTAAGGATATAGAGATTTCATTGATTTCAATTTAAGAGCAACTATATCCAACTTTATAAGCTAAACATGGCATGGGCGACTTTGCACCCTATTCAATTTTTTCGGATAGTATATCCATATGATAGTAGCCATGTTCAACCAATAAAGAAAGAGAGACATTTGGATTTCAAAATCCTTAGAACGGATACAAGATTCTTTATTCATTTGAAGTCTCATTTTTGCTTTTTCACACAAGTACATTTTAAGAATACGCAATCATCAATTCATGCTTTTTTTTTTTAGCATGTTATATGAATTTCATGCTTTTTCATTTGACATTAGCATGTTATAAAAGAATCATCATGTCATGGAGATAACTATAGGTCATTCATATCATACTTCCTATGAGAATCTCCTAGCCCAAAAATGCATGTTTGAACATAAATATGACATGGATTGTAAACAAGCATGGTTCACACTTATTGAAGTAATAGCATATATAAACATATGTACAACCAAGCTTACTCAAGCAATCAACAAAGAAGCATAAGATTTTTCAAATATTTGCATGCAACAAATATGCAATAGCTCTCTTTGCTTGAGTTCCCCATATGGGGTCATCACCATCCTTCATCAAAGAAGGTTATGAGGTCCTATAGACCTCTCAAGTCCATTTAACTTGGTTGAACCTATATGAGACAAGTTTGTCTTGTAGCAAGAGGGTTCATTTTTCCTTATCCACTTAGGTATAACTTTTTTCTTCCTAGTGGTTAATGGTTCAAGAGTTCTAGAAATCATAGGATCATGAACATGAATTTTTTTTCTTCCTATTAACATGCATTCTAGCTCTTGTCATTCTCTTTTCAATCATGCTTTTGACTCTACATAATTTAATGAAATGAAAGCAATTTGGTCTAATATGACCATCAATACCACAAAAGTGACATGTAGGGATGAATTTAGAAATCATACCATGTCCTTGTGCATGCATATGAGCCTTCCCATAACTTTGTGGTTGAGTGGGTTCAATCCTTCTTTGTTGTTGAACCGGTCTAGCTTGCTTCCTTAGTTCATTTTGCATGATTGGCCTCTTTCCATTTAGAGTCATTTGATGAGGAATGTTGACTTGGGAGACTCTAATGCGTTAAGCTTGAGGTTGTCTCCTTAGGGCTTCCATCACTTATGTACTTCTTGAACATTGTCCTAGATCGATTTTCTTCCTAGAAGTGTGCACCGGCGAGGCTTCTATCTTGCCCAAACTCTAGGCAAAGACGGTCTTGGTTGGAGTAAAAATCTCCTTGCTATCTTCATACCCAAACTCTTGAGATCTCCTTGCTTCTATCTTGCCCAAACTCTTGACAAAGACGATCTTGGTTTGTCCACGAAATGAGCCAATCAACTAATGGGAATCCTTACAAACTTTTTAGCTTTATGCTCTTTTATGGTTTGATTTGGACTACAATATTTTGATTGGAGTTCAAGATAATAGAAATTTTATGTTAACCAAAAATTCTCTCTGGGTGAGGAATTTCAATTAACATATTCAAACTGCTACCTAGTAGGTTGCAGAGGGGTAGGTACCTCTAGATACCATGGTTTTGTACGAGTAAAAAATCTGGAGTAAGGTGCAATAGGTAGGAGAAAAATCACCCCGCCCGTCGGGGTGATTTAAGCTTGTGATGCGACATTTGAGGTTCCCTTGCTGGTGTGAGGGGCTTTAACCCTGATAACCTGTACCTGGTACCCCGTACCCCGTATCTCATACTCTTTTCTAGATCTCCTCTATAGTTCCCCAATCCATATAGCAAGCAAGTAGGAGGAAGGATAGGAGTTCTTTAGTGATACAGATGTGGTCATGAAGGATGAAACCATCTCGGTTCTTCCAACTAGTCTGAAGGTTATTTCCCCTTCTTTATGTATGACTTGGCATGCAAATAGAAGGAAAATAGAGCTAAAACCAGTGGGTTCAAAATAAAACTTACATACATGCATGATAAAAGAGATACGAGGGGGAGAATGACAAATCTTTTGATAGAAGGTGGACTGGCCTAGGGGAAAAAAGCATCACATATGATCACATGCTAAAAAACCCATATGTAGTATCCAGTGGAGAGAGCGACCATCCTTTATATTTTTTATGAATAAGGCATGCTCTGAGGAGCTTACAAAAGTAGTAAAGTAATACCACATAAGTGCTCCAGAAAGCTTACAACAATTAGAGATGGTGTCTCAGTAGGAAAAAAACAGAAAAAGAAGACCTTGTCTTGTGGGACAAAAGGGATCCCCTCTCTCTTGAGAGTCTTGTAATATTTATATGTCCCATTTCTTTCTACACACTCCCCTAAATTCGGTCCAATGATTTAGCAATTTATGGGACGTTCCGTGGCGATATGCGAGAGGATCGTGGGTTTTACCCCTGGAATCAAGCAATCCTTTTTTTAGCGGAACTGAAAGAGTTGACTTTGGTTTTGAATGGAACTCTTGAGTGGCGGGAAAAAGGCAATTTCCTTGTTATTTAGACATCGGCGTATTCTATCTTTCTTTGTAGCTTGATCTTCGTATACTTGGTCTTACCTTGATAGTCTGCTATTCTAATGCTCTTACTGCTTGGTAGGCTGGTTCTAGAAGGGATCGAGGTACCTAGGTATCCCACCTCCTACTAGACCACGGTATTAATATGTCGAGGTATCGAGATACCGGGTTAATGCAGTAGCGGGATACCCGGACTATGTAGTAGCAGGGTACTAGGACTAGTGGTGGCACGGTTCCAGTCCGGTTCCGGTTCCGGTTCCGGTTCGAAACCGGCGGTTCCGGTTCCAAGGTTTAGTGGAACCGGCGGTTCCGAACCGGATTTTTTAATTTTTTAATTTTTTAATTTTTTTTTTTTTTTAACAAACAAAAACAAAAACAAAAATTTCTAAGTTCTAACTTGTAACTTATAAGTTGTAGATTGTAATTGAATAAAATAAAATATATAAATGACAAATTACAAAATAAAATTCATTGGGTTCATAAGTTCATTGGATGTTGGAAGTTAGATCATCGTCATCCGAGTATCCAACCGAAAATAAAATAAAAAAATGACAAATTACAAAATTAAATTAAAATAAAAGTAAACAAAATTACAATTTACATTTCATTGGGTATTTGGAAATTGAGTCACCCGAATTTCAAAAATAACATAAAATAAATAAATGACAAATTACAAAATTAAATTAAAATAAAATAAAACTAAAAAAAATGTAAAGTTATTAGCCTTGCACTTAATCTTTACCACAATTAAGTTGCCTACGTATCCTCTTAGGGGGGTTTAGAGGAATCAAAGGCCACGTAGTTCTCATACCTTTTATTACAGATTTACAGATTTACGGTTTCGGTGCTCAGCTTACTCCAGAGCCTTCGCCTGCTTCGGGTTCGTCGCTGTTAAAGAAATCATATGTCGGTTCTTGTTGGATTTCTTGTTGTCTGTATTCCGCTTTCGTCCAGTCGTCAACACAAACCTGTATCTGTAGTGCTTTTGGAGTCAAGCACGAACGTTTTTCATCCAAAATATTGCCCCCGGCGCTGAACTCTTGTTCCACCGCCACAGTAGAAACCGGTGTTGAAAAAATATTTTTGGCTATCATAGCCAAAATTGGATAGTACTTCGTAGCATCATTCCAATATTTTAAGAGGTCAAATTCTTCAGGAAAATCACAAGAAGAAGCTAGATAAGATTCAAGCTCGGCATGCGAATCGGAGCTTGATGAAGAACATCTTGGTTTTTTATTTTTTTTTGAGAACATACTATACCCTAAATTCATAAATCCAGAGGAGAAGGATAGAGGCTGAGATGCAGTTTTTGTTCGTGCAACATCTACGTTCGGAGTACCAGATCCATAAAATGTAACATATTCATCATATAAATCATACAATAATTTTTTAACTCTACCACAACATGCTTCAATATCATATTCAATATTTAAACCTTCTTTGCCATAATAACCATCTAGATAATAAGACAAAGATTGTAATTTGTGTCGTGGATCAAAAACCATACCAATCAAATAAATATTTGGAAATTCCGTATAATAATTTAACCATTTTTGCTTCATAGAACTAACGGCTTCCTTTATTGCTTGGTCAGATTCACAATAAAAAAATGCACCAGCAATATTAATACTCTCAATAACAAATAAATGTGTTGTAGGAAAATAAATTTTAGAAAAATTTTGTGTAGCATTATAAAAAACTCTTAACAAATTGAAAACATTGTAACAAGCATCCCAATGAGATTCAAAAGTTGAATGTTAGGAACATGAAATTGAATAAAAGAAACTAATAAATCCCTATACTTATAACTTTGAGCAAGCAATTTATAAGTAGAATTCCAACGTGTTGGAACATCACGAGCAAATTTAATGGCACGTCTACCATTTGTTTACAATATCTTGCCCATGCTTTCATTGTAGAAGGATTTCTCCATAAAAACATTAGGGCTTTTTTAATAGGTTCAATAAAACATTGAAGAGTTTCTAATCCTTTTTGAACACATATATTTAAAACATGGCATGCACATCTTTGATGAAAAAATGTACCACCAAGAAAGGGTTTGCATAAATCAATTAAAAGTGGAATAGCAGCGGTATTGGCAGAAGCATTATCAAAACCAATTGCAAAAATTTTGTTTTCAATACTATACTCTGAAAAAATAATTCTAAGCTGTCTAAAAATATTTTGAGCATTGTGTGAATCATCAAAAACTCTAAAAGCAAGAATTCATTTTTGGATTGTCCATGCATTATCCATAAAATGGCAAGTGACACCCAAGTATGAATGCGTTTGCCAATGGTCAGTCCATATCTATATTTTTCAAAAAAAATTTCTAACTTTTTTTTGTCTCTCACATAAATCTTTTCAAGTGTTTGTGTGAGCGTGGATCTAGGGACACGGCATGCAGCAGGGTTTAATGCTCGTCGACAATAGTTAATAAAGCCAACCCTCTCACCAAAACTGAATGATAAATGTTCTACTGCTACCATCCTAGCTAATTCTTCTCTATTTTGTTCATCACTATAACGAAATAATTGTTGGTTAGGAGTAGCGTACCTGGGAATTTGTGTTTGTGACCTCATTCTGACCACTGCGTCTGGATGTTTGACTTCAATATGCTTCCAATAAGTGCCATATCCTCCGGATTTGCTCCATTTATATACTTTGTTGCAGTAATTGCAAGCTGCTGTAAAGCTTCCATCTTCATTCCTAATTTTCTTCATATGTTTGACGAAGAGATCAGATTTGTTCTGCTTCTGTATCAGATCTTCCTCCGTTTCTAGATCCACTTCCGGTGTATCAAAACCAAAATCCGGAGGTGTATCAATATCAGGCATATTTTCTGACTGGCTTGTCAAATTGTTGGGGGTGGTTTCATTGGGATCGGGTTCATAAATTGTAAAAGGGGGATCAGAAATATTTAGGCCTAGGTCTTCAGCATAGGTGCAACGGTCCGACGTTGCAGATATTCATGATAGGTGGGGTTGTTATGATCGAGATTATTGATCATAGGACCCTTACCTTTCATTGAAATCGAACGCCTAGGACCGTCACAGCCGTGACCCCTTCCATTTCCACCACTTCCACTTGCCATTTAAAAATAAATTTGGGAGAGAATAGGAAACTTAGAACTTAGAAGAATAATTGCTAATTGGAAATTAAATAAATTGGAAATAAAATAAATTGCAAATAAAATAAATTGGAAATAAAATTAATTGAAAATAAAATAAATTACAAATAAAATAAATTGGATATAAAATTAATTGAAAATAAAATATATTGGAATTTGGAAATAAAATAAATTGCAAATAAAATAAATTGGATATAAAATTAATTGAAAATAAAATATATTGGGAATAAAATAAATTGCAAATAAAATAAATTGGAAATAAAATTAATTTCAAACAAAATAATTAAAAAATGAAATAAATATTAAAAACCTTGGAAACTTGGAGATTGAGAGACTTATCACTTGAGAGTTGAGAGTTGAGAGAGTGTTGGAGAGAAATTAGAGAGAATTGAGAAGAAATTGGTGTGAGGAAAAATGAAAGGGGGGGGGGGGTGGTGTGTGGTATTTAAAAAAAAAAAAAAAAAAAAAAAAAAAAAAAAAAAAAAAAAAAAAAAAAGGGGTAGCCGTTGGACCCCAACGGCCTGCTGACGTCAGCAGACCGTTGGGCCTAACGGTCGGCTGACGTCAGCCGACCGTTGGGCTCCAACGGCAGCCCCAAAAAAAAAAAAAAAAAAAAAAAAAAAAAAAAAAATTAATTCGTCGAACCGCCGGTTCGAACCGGAACCGGGACCGCCGGTTCCAATCCGGTTCGAACCGGCGGTTCGACCAAACTCTTGAACCGGAACCGGAACCGGTCTCCGCCGGTTCCGGTTCAGGTTCCGGTTCCGGTTTTTCCTTTTCCGGTTCCGGTTCCGGTTCCGGCCGGTTCCGACGGTTCCAACCGGAACCGTGCCAGGTCTAACTAGGACGCTTCACTGTGATGTCTCTCGACTTCAAATCTGGATGGAAAATTCTTCTTTGGACCCTTGCCAAAAAAGGCTGTTAACATTTTGTTTTCAAGATCATTCAAAATGAACTCAAATTATATGATAGTGATAAATCACTTCACATTATTTGGGTGTGTAGCATTACCTGCATACTATTAAGGTCTGTTTGTTGTTTGTTGTTTGTGATAGGACTGTCCATGTTTGGTGAGTCCAAGCAACCTGGACTATTTAATCTCAAACTATTTTTTATCCCATTAGAAGAGGATAAATAATCCCCTCCAAATCAACGAGATTTTTTTATCGAACACTGCTTTAGAATAGAAATGTCAAAAGATGAAAAAGATGATTTTGGAACGAAAGGAAGTGTCTTTAGAAATTTTTTTTTTTTTTTTTTATTTTAATTTTGAGAATGAAGTGTCTTTAGAAAAGAAGTGTAAAAAAAAAAAAAAAAAAAAAATTGGATTGTCAAAAGAAACTCTCTTGTAATATTATCTATTTTATTTGATATGTTAATGACCATTTTACCCTTGATCCTTAAAGTCAACATTTAAATCTAACTGTTGACCATTAATTGCAAGGGGTCTGAGTGTAAATAAAGTAATTTGTTGCATAATTTGTTTTATCTCATAAATACAGGGTCAGTTTGTGCAATTTATCCTAAAAAGAATTATATTTCTGGTTGGAATGTTGGATGCTCTGTAATCACCGAAACTCCAAAGTCCACCCACGCAATGCAGGTTATAACAGTTCCCTTTCGACCCTGATCGGTAGAAAACTTGATTGCTATTGCTGTGTGTAGTAGAAAAGGTGAATAATGAGAGAAATGTCACTGTCACCATCAAACAATTGTCAACCCAAATTTCAAAACATACCCAGTAAACAGCTTAACAAAATCATCACCACTAGGAGTCCAATTCAATTCAATAAACGACACTCGTTTCGCTCTTTTTCCATAAAAAACCAATCTCAGAGCACCCAAAACCCAGTATCCAAAGAACCCATTAACGTACCACCACTAGTAGTAATTGGGTCAGCCAACGCTGATATTTATGTAGAAATTGACAGACTCCCAGAAGAAGGTGAAACAATCTCAGCCAAGAATGGTCAGACTCTTGCAGGAGGCAAGGGTGCAAATCAGGCTGCGTGTGGGGCCAAGCTTTCTCATCCAACATACTTTGTGGGTCAAGTTGGTGAGGATGCAAATGGGAATCTGATCACTCAGGCTTTGAATGATTGTGGGGTTCACTTGGATTATGTTAATGTCTTGAAGAATGGTGCTCCCACTGGACATGCTGTTGTGATGTTGCAGTCTGATGGCCAGAACTCTATTATAATTGTTGGTGGGGCTAACATGAGTGGCTGGCCTCTGAGCTTAGAAGATGATTTGCAGGTTCTCAAGAATGCTGGTATTCTTTTACTTCAAAGGGAAATCCCTGATTCTGTCAACATTCAAGTTGCAAAGGTCAGGCCTTTGTTTAATTCTCGTTTATCTAGTGAAATGCACTTTTTTAGTTAGTTATAATTATTTTGAATTTACCTTTTGGTATTCCTTGATTTGTGCTCAAAATATTAGCCCCTTTTTTTTTTTATTGTAAGCTTTCATGCGTTGTTTATGCTTGAGTAGATTAGTGAAAGATTGGATTGTTATAAGAGAGCAAATTTTTCAAAAGGCATAGCATAACTTAGGAAAAAAGCTGTTCTTGAAAGCACCATTATTGCTTTGGTGGGGGGATTTTTTTCAGAGTAGAACTCTGTGGCAATGTGGCAGAATATAAGAAAAAGTATATAGGGACTGTGTGAAAATGGCTGAGAATTCTAGGGACTAATAGGGTGACCTTCAAATTCTCTTAGAAGACTATTTATCAATGACTATATTTTATCTGGCATACCAGTCATGGTGAATTTCATGGTGGTATATGTTTTGTTTGATGTTTGAATTTCAGAGACTTATCTTGTGTATGCTGCTAAGGGCTATTCTATCTGTGATCTTGCAAGTGTCCTCATCTGGAAATTCTATTGATTGGGTTTTTACGTCTTTTGAAATCTAACTTTATCTTGTTTTCCTCTCTTATTTGGAAACTGGTAAATAATTTTGGTCTCTTAATTCGTAGGTACTTTATTCTAGTAAGTACATTTTTGCAATGTAGATTGATGGTCATCTGTCATCCATCAGTTTTTTATCCTAAACCTTATATGAGATCTTCAGTTTCACAAAAAGTTAATCCTTAGTTTCGATTTCATTTCATGGGAAGCTGAACACTAACAATTTACTTTAAATGAGGTGACCAAACCTTTCTTTATCTCATCAATGGTGCATACTTTATGAAAGAAAGGAGAGTCAATGCATAATTTATCTTTCGTATCTTTATCTTGAGTTGTCCTCCAAAAATTATGCTACATACCTGATAAATTCAATAAAGAAAAACCTTACCTTGCCTCTTGCTATGTCTAGGCAGGTATGGTGTATACTTTCCCTTGCATACCACATAACTATTACTAAGTTAAGTAAACAGATCATTCTTCCTTGAATGGCTTAAGCTTACTTCCTCACAAAACAAGCCCTATTTACAAGACACAAAACAACCCAAAAGCTTAACAGGCCAGACAGTCAAATAGACTAAGGTTTGGAACCCTAAGATTTTGTAGAGGTATGAGATGACAGAAGTGGTTGACTTTGAGAGAGGAGTATGAAATAATTAGAAAAGAAAAATGTATTTCACTTGATTATGGGCTTTTATTTTGTTGATGTTTTGTATTGTTTTCTTTTATTAGTTAGAAGGATAGGATGAAGAAAATGCTACCAGTCCTCTTTCTTTTCCTTTTACTCTATTTATAATAAAATATCTTATCTTGAAAATGGAATACAAAATTTCTGGGTAATGCATAATAGGGAGAGTAAGATTAAGGGAGTTGAGATGTTTATAAGGGTTTTGAAAGATACTCAGGCTATATATAAACTCAACTTCTGTTTTTTCGTTATATATAATGTGCAAAATTACTCAATCAAGGTCAGGTTCTATTTTTCTTTTTTTGAAAAAAAAAATATATAACCTAACCTTGGTCGAGTAATTTCGCACATGACCTTGGTTGAGTAATTACTGTAATTTCACACATTACTGATGAGAAAGATGACAACAACATGACCTGATGTGGCAAGGAAGAAAACTCACAAACACAAACTGATGCAGTATGAAGCAAGATAAAAGCCAAATCCATGGCAAACAAGGGGAAACCCCAAATGGAGAGAAAACTCTCTGTATTTTAACTCTCAATATTAATAGTCTGCCTATTACAATAACAAACAGGGGTATTTATAGCCCACTGATAAAATGACAGTGCAAATAAGGAAACAATTACTAATATTCTAAATCCTCCTACATCACAAACACACACATATATCAATTATCAAGTGCGGGATCTCGACTTTGCAATGTTGCTTTAGAATATTATTTTCGGGCACTAGACAAAACCCGTTCTTACCCCAAGCTTTCAATAATATTGTTGTGATTTGTCATTACGTGGGACTATCTTTACTTTAGAAAGAGAAAAAAGAGAGAAGAAAGAGTAAATACACTAATAAACACTACAAAAAATAGGCTTTTTACATACGCATCGTGCAAAAAACGATTTTACTAGTTGTAGCAAAGAAAGAAACTTCAGAGTCGAAATATGAAGAAATAGATATGCCGAGGTACTTTATTATATGGATAAAAAATCTAATTGATAGAGGAAAGCAATGTAAAGACCAATTTGTGAGGTTTTGGGGATGATTATGTACTGCAATTAGGTGGAAGAACTTTAGGACACCTTTGGGAAATGCCCCGGGCCCTGTAGCTAATTGAGTAGCTCCATGTACTTGAGGGGGTATGTTAGAGTGTTTAAATACTATTTTTGGACCTTTTTTAAACAGTTTAAGCTTTGGGGTTTGTTGGTTAGTAGCTATTTTAACTAGCTCAATTTGTTCCTATTACCAACAATACAAAAACGTCAAGAAAACCCTACATATTTTTTTTCTGCGTACTGTCTAGGATTTCCAGCAACAAAATCTTTGCTTTTAATCACCATTTAGCCATCACCTTTGAAGCAAAACCCTAATTGTTCTCTAAACCTTAAAAAACTTAGAGGTAAACTATAATCCCTGATTTAGTTTATTGGAGTCCACTTTCAAATGATGAGATGGATTTTCTCTTAGGGTGTCGTACATTATGGGGTGGTTCTAAAACTTTTACATGGTCCTGTTTAGTGGCATAGAAAAATTTAATCATGTTCAACATCTATAGCATAAATCTCCTGACTGCATAGCCAGCTGTTCTTTTTCTTCATCCAGAATGAAACCATACGTCCATACTGCTTTTCTTCTGTCTTTTACTGTATGGTTTATTATCTCAATGATTTGTTTAAAGTTTACATTACTTCAATGTAACGACATTTGTGATGTGAGCTGAACATTGAAACTATGATCGTGGCATACTTTAAAAATTTATTTATGGTTGCAGATGAAAGGTCCAAAAATAAATAGAAAAAAATCTAACACCATTGGAGTTCTCTCTTTGTTTATTTATTTATTTAAAAAAATAAAAAATGGATGTAAATGGGAAAGTGGCTGGTTGTAGTAACAGATTGTCAATGCTGAATTGCTGATGCTATCTTTGGTTGCGAGTTGAAATTGTTAAGTAGCTTGAGTTTTTTGTTCTTCTAACTTTCATTTTTCCCCACTTCAGTGCAATCATGGTTTTTTGAATCTCTGTATATTTGAAGATTATAGTTTAATATTATGTCTGTGACGGTTATTTTGATAATAGCAGTTACAAGGACTTTTTATTGCTTTCATTGCATTTCATGTTCTTGGATCCCGCCTTCTATTACTCGGAATTGCAATCAGGCTGTAAATGTTTTTGTTCTTTGGTTTGTCCTTGTAGTTATTCTTTGCATATTCTGATTTCTTCGCTTCATTAGGCTGCAAGAAATGCGGGTGTTCCAGTCATTTTAGATGCAGGAGGAATGGATGCTCCAATCCCGCGAGAGCTTTTGAATGTTATTGATATTCTAAGTCCAAATGAAACTGAACTTGGTCGTTTGACGGGAATGCCAACCAAAAGTTTTGAACAAATAAGTGAAGCAGTGGTGAAGTGTCATGAAATGGTGAGTGTTATTACACGCCAAAATCTTTATTATTGATTGCTCTGTTCCATACTTTGCTAGATATCTTTTCTACACCTGAATATTTGTAGAACGCAACCCAAAAAATGAAAGATAAAAAAAAAAAAAGAACAATCTGCGGGGACATGGTGGGACTTTTTATTGTCATTGTTGGCACAAATACAAAATCTATGTTATCAAAGGCTTTAGGCCATAAAAATAAAAAATAAAAAATAGAGAGAAAAAAAAAAAAAAAGGTCTTTAGGCCATGCTTGCCACAAATATTATTTTAGACCTAAATCCTGAAATTTCGCAGAATAAAGAATAATAAGAAGAAAAAAAAGAAAGAAATTGTGGTGAAATTTTGGGATATCATAGAAATTTGTTGCTTCGGTACGTTTTGATCGTTTTGCACATCAATCCTCCAATTGTGCCGGTGGCAGCTTTTAAATAGAAATATCATTTAGAATTCAGATTTTAGATATTAGGTCAGTCCATAAGAATATAAGATGCGGATGTTTGATTTTTACCACTTAAATCTTAATTGAGTTAAGTAGTTAAATTAAAGTGATTTATATTTCAAAAAATAAATAAATAAATAAAAATTAAGTGATTTATAGTTTGATTTTTAACTTAAATCTTAAATTAAGTTAAAAACATCTTAAATTAAAAAAGTTAATTTTTTTAATTTTTTTGACTTTTCACTCAATTAATTCATAATTAACAAATTGACATTAATTTCCTCAAATATCCTCATACAATTAAATTATTACCAAAAATACCCCAATCGCCCAAAAATCACTAATTTCATCAAACCCAAATCCTAACTCTAACCCTAAAATTGGAAGTCCAATAGGAGGAGGCGGCGCCGCATCCTTGGGTTACAATCGGAGGAGGCAGGACTACCTCGTCCTTGTGTCAAGCAAGAAGAGACTGGCCGACCCCCTCTCGATTGACGGGAGGAGGCTGCGGCCTCTGTCACTGTTAGAGGAGGCCAAGCGGCTTCCTCTTGACAGACAAGGAAGGAGGCTGCCGGCCTCCCTACTTGTCAATTATTTTTAAATAATTATTTTATTTATCTGAAATAAAATAATAAATTATTATAAATGAAAATAAATACCTCTAAAAAAAATAAATGAAAATAAACGGTTAAAATGAGGAGTGTAATAGGAGGTGTTAACCTTAAAAAGTGTTACTCTCATATTACTGAGGTTCTCAAGTGTGTACGTTTGTCGTTTGGTATAACTTATTTTAAGGGTTGAGGGGTGCAACCAAACCCACAACATCACAAGAGGAACGGACTCGTATAAAAGGAAAAAGCACAACAAAACAATTGTTCTACACATGACTCTCTCAGTCTCTCTTCCCCTCTCTTTCTCAAGGATCCACTAGATCTCTGGTTCTTAGCGCCCAGCCCCTGCAAGATGAACAACCGTGTGAAGGTGAAGCCAGTGTGGAAGCCAGAGTTCATACTCTGACACTTAAGTTAAGGAGGGAACTCTTGAGGTTACCACTAGAAATAATTGAGCAAAAAAGAGAGATCCCTCACTTTCATAGTGAAATGGAGTATTTATAGCGTTTTGAGATGGAGAAGGTGAACTGATAAGTAATTTTTCCTAGTGAAAGCTTAGATGCCCCTCTGCCACATCCCAACCCCTCCTTTCTACCTACGTATGGCTGAGATGCTTCCACATAAGACCAATTCCTCTTTGGAGCCCTATGTGGAGATTAGGTGTCTTTTATCCATTATCCCATTGGAGCAAAGTTTGCCAGATGTATTGGAAGTCTTTTCCATTGCTTATGTGGCTGTTTTGAATCTAGTGACAATGCCAACAGTTTTTCTGACATTGTCCTCTCCTGTCAACATCATGAAGGAAAAATCCTCGATCTTGGATTATCCTCTTTTCCTCCCAGCCGTCTGGACTAGGTTTCCTTTTGTCTGGTGTCATCTAGGGCTGAAATGGCAATCGATCCATTCGTTCATCTTCTTCCTTGGTCGTTAAGTCTTGGTCCTCAGCCACTGGATCTCTCATTCTCTCATTCTCCTTTCCAGATGCATGAATGCCACATTTAATGGCTTGTCTCACCTTTCCAACTCACGTGCAAACCTCCTATCCTCCTTTTTCATCTGCGATGAGCGGTTCCCTGTGGTGCTCTTTTGCGGGGCTTTTCTGTGGGCTGGCCCTGTGGATCCGCTCCCCAGACAGCTCCCCAAAGAGCCTAATCTTGGTGCCTCTTTTGAGGGCCTATCTTCTTCACACAATCACACTCATAGTAAGAATTCTCTTTTGAACATTATCATTTGGGTTAGGCTACATCAATTTAAAAGTTTAACTGAAATTTGTGACTTCAACATCCATCCATTTATTTTCATTCAATCCAAGGGTTGTCATCTATCATTTTCTTTTCCACCATTGGATTGAGAGAAAATGAATGGATGGATGTTGAAGTCACAAATTTAAGTCAAATATCAAGTAGAACTATTAGGACTCCAGACAAAAAATCAAACGTTACCCAAGACTCTTGTATGCGAATATTTGTAATGATGGATTTATATTATTTGGTGGTCTATTGTTATTGACATATATTCTCTTAAAGTGTGCATAATAGTCCCCATTCGATTTCCATGGGATGGCCCATATTTTTGTCTTGGAGATGTTCACTCACCCTTTTGGTAGAAATGAAATCATCTCTCTTAATGTTCTTTTATATGTAAACGTTTGCCATTTTGTTCTTTCACAGCATGATTGACCCATTTAAGTTTCATGTCTATAGATATAAAGCTTTGAGTAAAGTTAGTTAAAATATCTAATGTATTCAGGATGTCAAGCAAGTGCTGGTGAAACTTGGAGCAAAAGGATCAGCTTTATTTGTAGAAGGAGAAAAACCAATTAAACAACCTATAATATCAGCTGCAAAAGTTGTAGATACGACTGGAGCAGGCGATACTTTTACTGCTGCTTTTGCTGTGGCCTTGGTCGAGGGCAAGTCCAAAGAGGAATGTTTGAAATTTGCTGGTATGTTGGCAGGGTTACACACACACAAATGTAATTTAAATTCCTGAAATTAATATTCTAGAATGGATTTCATTGAAGTTCTGTCTTTTTGTTTTTCACAGCTGCAGCTGCTTCTCTTTGTGTTCAAGTGAAAGGAGCCATTCCTGGCATGCCTGACAGGAAATCTGTTTTGAAACTTCTTCAGTCTGTCTGAAAATATACTTGATTTTGGGACATGAAGTTGCTATGAATTATCACCATGCATATAAATAAAAGTAGAGGTCAGGTGAGTTTACTTTTATTTGAAAACTGGCAAATGCATATTCTATTTTTCTCAACATTTACTAATCAAACTATCAGATTTCTTGAAACATTTGAAGTTATTTTACTTGTCTGAAAAAGGATGAAGTTGTATAGTCTGCATTATGCGATCTCTCTGTTTGTCGGTCTGGCGTTTCTATATTAAAAGATAAAAGAATCTAAACTCACAATACCTTACTCAAATCTAGGATCACTTGTCTATCGATTTGAGACATTCAAAGAGTTGTATTATAGATTGTACTATCTTTCCTCAACAAAAAAGAAAAGGAAACTTTCCATCTGAAATTCAGTAGATTGCAATGTATATGAGAGAGAAAGGGAGTTTATCATGAAGTTGAACTTTGAAAGTAAATATGGATAAAAGCTGTAGATTACAATGTGGTTTGTGTTATTACTTATTCTAACTTTGCTGAGCTAACTACAAAGAGGAAATTTCCCTAGGCTATTAAAATTTTAAAATCTAAATAGGTTTAATAAAACAAAGGGAGAAATTAAAAAATAGCCCTCCAAAACATGATTTTTTTTATTATTCTTAACCGCATAATCCAACTAATGGGGAAAAAAAATATGACTTCATATATGCTTAAAAAGGGCTTAGATTGTTTTAACTTTCGATTGGAACCTCCTTTGTATGTGGATTCCGATTGAGTTAAAAAAGAAGTTAACTATATCTTTATTTTGTGTACGAAGAGTAACCTTAGCATGTATATTTTAATTTGAGTCATTTCCTTATTTTATATACCCATCATTTATCATTTAAATTAATTTGTTCATGAGCAAACTTTTTAGATTATTGTTGGTTTTTGCAAGCTCTAAAACTTCTTAGACCCTGTTTTCACCGGGTTATAATATTGCTTCAACACTTGTACACACCAGAGTAAAATCCAATTTTTTTGTTGTCACAACTCACAAGGTGCTCATGATTAGATCTAGTGTGGTATGTGCATGGACCAAATCATGTCCAATGCAAACACGAGGTATTAAATAAGAGTAATGCTAAACATCCTAAATTATTTTCCCAAATTCTGTCCCAAATGATGTGGCACGTGAAGTGTCAGCATCTTATAAATTATGAGATTATGTGGTGTCTGATGTGATGATGACATTTCACGTGCCACATCATTTGGGACAGAATTTGGGAAAATGATTTGGGACGTCTAATATTACTCATTAAATAAATATGAATGCAAAGTAATAAATTGTGTTCCAATCAATGAATTGAATATTAGATTGCAGAATTAAAGTTTTAAGGCCATGTTTGTTACATGGTATATGATATGATAGGACTAACTTTAGTCCTATATCCTATGTTTATTGTTTGTATGAATGCGATTATTTAATCCCATGTAAGCAAATTATCCCACCACTTTATATCAAAAAAAATTTCTTTCTATTTTTAGTTTATTAAAATATCTTTTAATAATTAATATAATATTTCATTTTAAACATTTTAAAAATAATGATTTTCAACTTTAACAAATAAAAATAAATATTATTTTGTTTAAAATTGGTTTTAAATATGTAAATTTTTTTTCAAAATTTAATTTAAATAATTATTTAACTAGTCCAATTCTTTATTTTTTTTATTTAATTATAAAATTTTATATTTATTTAATATATCTTATTATAATATTTAAAAATATTTTTAAAATATTAAATATTAATTAAAAAATGTTATTTTCTTTAATATTAATTTTAAATATTTTTGTTTATTTTTAAAATTAAATAATTTATTTATTTAAAAATAAGTTTATTTTATTTTATTTTATATTAATCAATTTCACAATGTATCAAATATATGATAATTATTTATTTATTTATTTATTTATTTATTATTTATTATTTATTATTTATTATTTAATCTTATACCACACCAAGCAAGAGATAAGACTATTTTAATCCAATCTTATACAACACCAAACACATCACAACAATAATTTTAGTCCAATCTTATCCTAACTAATCTAATCCAATTCAATCTCATGAAAATAATCATATCCTATACCGTGCACCAAACGAGTCCTAAGGGCACCAAGCCTAACAATTGGTAACATAAATCCTGTTCCTAATTCTTGGATGTGAACACAAGAATAAAAAAAAATTAAATTAAAAGTTAGGGATTTTATTTGTTTTGATGGTAATTTCATGTTTACATCCTCCCTCTCCTTTTACCTGCATGTGTGGCTATGTGTGTGAAACAAATTATATGTGCGTCTAAATATACCTAGGGGGTGAATAGGTTTTAATCAAGTTAATTACCAATTTTTCTTGATTAGTCAATATTCAATAATCATCCAAATTCAAACATCCAATAAAATCAAGTATAAAGTGTGGAAATTAAAGAACACTTGATTTTTTACGTGGAAACCTTCAACAAGCTATTATGCTAGCTACACACGGTCCTCGAATCCACTACTTGTAATGATGTTTACAACCTAGGTTGACCTCAACCATTCTTGGTCACTAACCCACCACTACTACCATGTAGGCCTTTAATAGTGAACATAGACCCACTTGTTTGCACATTAAGCAACTTAACCACAAGACTTAATTCTCAATGAAAAGATCAACAACCTATATGAATATAATGATATTCAAGATGCAAATAATGCTATGTTACACTAAATGTTTATCTAGGATTTTAAGATATTAATAAGAACAATCATAGATATCAATATTACTATATGTCATGACATACAACATAACTATGTATAGGATAACCAATTATAGATATAATAGCTATCACAAACAATCTCAATCAAACAATGAGATAAATTAGCTAGAAGTTATATTAACTTGGAATCCTAGCTATCACAAATAATCAACACATAATCTCAACTTATAGATAAATCTTAATCTAGATGCCAACAAGTAATAAATGAGATTTCTTGCTAAGTAATAATACAAAATGAATGAAAATGGTGTTCAACTTACCAAGTCATGTGTGTTGAAGAAGACCCATGCATAGGTACATCCTAAATGATCCTATATGATGCTAGATGATGTTTGATGCATATGGAAATGAGTTTGTGTAATCAAAGATGAGTTCTTGGATGATTTTCTCTCTTGGAAAATACTCTAAGTTAAAAATATGATTTTGAACTCTCTTGGTCGGCCAAAGAAAGATGAAGATGAATATATTGAAGCCCTAGACTAAGCTACATCGTTTTGTTAAAAAAATCAGAAACAGTGCGTTTCGCGGTAAACTATGATGGAGCGTACCGCGGAATCACACGGGGACACCTCTGCCAACATTCGTGGTACAATTTCGTTGTTCGCTTCGACGAGCGTACTATGAAAACACACTGGACAGATTAGCGATTGAACTTCAGCGGTTCGCTTTGACGAGACGAACTGCGGCAACAACTCTGTTAACTTCCGCGGTTCACAAAACCAAAGGGCGCGGTATGCTTAGACAAACTGTATCGCGGAAACCTAAAAGATTTGAGATTCCAAAGGAAACTTTGGCCATTCACCATGGAGGCATGGACTAAACCCTTATGACCCTAAACCAAACTTAGAGAAGAAATAGGCATTCTCTAGAGGTCAACCATCGCGCTATGACAAGCACATCATTGTGCATGCGCGGATGTTTCCGATCACAACCGAAAACGAATTACTAGAGACACTATCACACAACACAAACCAACACCAACACAAAGTTGCAAGTGTGCAGTGTGAAGAGAATGCACACAAGAGCAATGAACACGTATGCAATCATGAGAAGTGTGTGTGTGCAACTAGTCTCTTCAATGGAATTAAGCACAAGTGAATTACCTTTGAAGTGCTTATCATCTTGAGGTCTTGAGAGGGCCTTTGTTGAGCATGATCACCAACAATGCGTCTAAGCTACCCTTACATATCAAATCCCAATTGTGGTTTGTCACCGAAATAAGCCAATAAAAAATAAGGAACTTACAATCTCCCCCTTTGGCTATTTCGTGACAAAACCACCACTCACATTTGATCCTCACAAAAAAAATAAAAATCTAAAGATCAACAATGATTTTCTACATTACAAAGAGATATATAAAAGCTAAAATTTTAAGTCTTTAATATCTAGTAGAACAATCAATCATTCAAAACAAAAATATTACACTTTCCAAAACAAGTGTATGTGAGGTAATCAAGTGAAGTTAAAACAAAATACGAGCATATGCATTAAAGAAAACATGCAACATTATACAATGAATGTGCAATGTAATGCTCCCCCTCGACGAGTTACTCCCCTTCAATTAGCAATCTCCCTAATATGTGAATTAGCTACTCTCAATTAGCAATCTCCCTTACCACATACTACTCCCCCTTTTTGTCATGAGATAGGCAAATGAGAATCCCCCAACCGAGTCATTTTAGCAAAGAGAGATAGTAGCATACAAGACATTTGCATAGTCATATACAAGAACATTATGCAATTCAATTAATTGGAGAGAAACAAGGAGATTTATTTTATGAAAATGTGTGATAATAATGCTTTGCATGCAAGAGATGTTGCATTCAAGTCCAAAGATAACGGCATTTGGCAAAGCAAATGACAAAGGCTTCCTAAATAATTCAAACTAATTTCACCATTTGTCATGAATTAAAGCAAGGATATAGAAATTATAAGGAATTCAATTTCAAGAAGCAACTATATCCAACTTTATAAGCAAAACAAGGCATGAGCGACTTTTGCACCCTATTCGATTTTTTCGGGTAAGATACCCGTATGATAGTAGTTATGTTTAACAAATAAAGAAAGAAAGACATTTGGATTTTAAAATCCTAAGAACGGATACACGATCTTTTATTTATTTGAGTCTCATTATTGCTTTTCACACATAATTTTGCATTTAAGAATATCAATTCATGCTTTTCATTTTAAGCATGTCATTTGAAAGAATCATCATGTCATGAAGATTAATTATAGGTCATTAAAATAGTACTTCCTAAGTAAATCTCCTAGTCTAAAAATGCATGTTTGAACATAAATATGACATGGATTGCAATCAAAGCAATGGTTCACACTTATTAAATAAAATATCATTTAAGCATATGTGCAACCAAGATACTCAAGCAATTAATAAAAAAGCATAATGTTTATCAAATTTTTGCATGCGACAAGTATACAAAATTGCTCTCTTTTCTTGAGCTCCCCTTATGGGGTCAATCACCGTACCGTATCAGGGCATGGGACAAGTCCCACTAGACATACCAAGTCCATTGGACTCAATAGTATCCAAGGGTGCCATATGAGTACAATTGCGATCGGGTTTAATCTTTCTAACCCACCTAGTTTCCACCTTTTCATTTTTAGTGGTCAACACCATATTTCTTAGTTTCCTAGGTTCATGCAAACTAGTCGGTTCAACCGCTTTTCTCTCATGCTCTCAATTCTACATTTTCTAATGTAGTTAAAACACTTTGGTTTTAAGTAACCAATCATACAACAATAATGACAAGTAGGTACAAGGAAGGAATTCATACCATTGCATTGAGTTCTCATTGAGGCATTGCCATGTTGATGAAAATGTCTTTGAAGATGCACCGGTTGGCTTCTCCTTGGAGCATTCGCCGAATGTTGGTGCCTTTGTAGTTGAGCATTCTTTGGTTGAGCAAATCTTGGGTGTGGAGCTCTTGGATGTTGAGGTTGAGCTTCACCCTTTGTTGGCATCTTCATTTGGCCACGCTTGGATGACTTTCCAAGATCAATATTCCTCCTAGGATGTTGAGGAGGTAAAGCTTTGCTTTTGCCTTGAGCTTGAGGTTACTTGATCTTAGCCTACTTTAAATCTTCAAGGTACCTCATCTCTTTCTTCTTGACAATATTCAAGGAGATGTCTTTGTTGGCAATTTCATCCTTCATTGCCTTCATCCTTTAATGGCAATCTTTAATCCCCTTTTCATACTTAGACATATCAACTATGTCCATCTTCAAGGAGTCATCCAACTTGGTCCTTTGTTGAAGGTTTTCCTTCTTCAACTTTTCAATTTCTTCATTTTTATTCTTCAAGGACCTTTGAAAACTTTCAATAAAGTCTTCATAATTCAAACCCTCATCACTTAAGTTCATGGAACTTGAACTTTCTTCATAAAAGCTTCCACCACTCGTGTTCTCGTGGTGATCATCATCCAAACGAGCTTCTTTGTTGTTGACTTTAAGTGATGGGTGTCTTACGGCCGCTTTTAGGTTTTCATCATGTAAGGCAGGAAAGACTATGTCAATCCTATCACATCTCTCGGAACCCGAAGAGTTCTCTTTAGATTCACTACAAGAGTAGGCCTTTGATTTGCCTCTTCGACTTTTGGTCTTCGAGTTACCACAATCCGTGGAGATGTGCCCATAGCCGCCACAATCAAAACATTGAAGCTTCATCTTCAAGGTACCCACATTCTTATCTTCTTCCTTCACGGTACCTTCGTGGGTGACTCTTAGAATCTCCCAAGCTTCTCGAACATCTTGAGAGGTTCGGATGAGTTTGGCTTGAATCTCATCCACTGCACAAGATAAGACACAAATGCCCTTTGAGTTCCATTCAGCAGCCTTGAGTTCGTCATTTGTCCACTTGGACTTGGGTTTAATCACAGAAGCCCTATTCTCTAGTCTCTCTATAGAAGATGAGTATCACTCTTCCACACACATCCACACATACTCAACGATGTCCATAAAAAAGAATTCCATCCTTCCTAGTTATCCTTGGTGAGCAATGTCGGTTTAGAGATTAACGCACCCTCTAGCCTCTCAAAGCCACTCATAGTGTTTGAGTAAAATGAATGCAAATGAATGCAACAATCAAAATGCACACAAATGCAAGACACACTAAAATAGCAAGGATCTCCTAAATATGTCTAGGAACCCGCTCTGATACCAATTGAAAAAAATATATTGCGTGTGTCTAAACACTCTAGAGGGGGGTGAATGGGTTGTTAATCCGATTATTACCAAAATTTTCGGATTAATTAATATTCAAAAATAAACTCAATTCAACAAATAATAAAATCAAGTATAAAGTGCGGAAATTAAAGAGCACTTGATTTTTTACGTGGAAACCTTCAACAAGGAAAAACCATGAGCTATTATGATAGCCACACACGGTCCTTGAATCCACTACTTGTAATGATGTTTACAACCTAGGTTGACCTCAATCATTCTCAGTCACTAACCCACCACTACTACCTTATGGGCTTTTAATAGTGAACCTAGACCCACTTGCTTGTGCACTAAGCAATTTAGCCATAAGACTTAATTTTTAATGAAGAGATCAACAACCTATATGAATATAATGATATTCAAGATGCAAATAATGTTAGGTTACACTAAATGCTTATCTAGGATTTCAAGATGTCAATAAGAACAATCCTAGATATCAATATTGCTATATATCATGGCATACAACATAGCTATGTAAAGGATAATCAATCCTAGATACAATAGCTATCACAAACAATCTCAATCAAACAATGAGATAAATTAGCTAGAAGTTATATTAACTTGGAATCCTAGTTATCACAAACAATCAACACATAATCTCAACTTGTAGATAAATCTTAATCTAGATGCCAACAAGTAATAAATGAGATTTCTTGCTAAGTAAGAACACAAAATGAATGAGGATGGTGTTCAGCTTACCAAGTCATGTGTATTGAAGAAGACCCATGCATAGATACATCATAGGTGATCCTAGATGATACTAGATGATGTTTGATGTACATGGAAATGAGTTTGTGTAATCAAATGTGAGTTCTTGGATGATTTTCTCTCTTGGAAAATACTCTAAGTTAAAAATTTGATTTTGAACTCTCTTGGTCGGCCAAAGAAAGATGAAGATGAATATGAATATATTGAAGCCCTAGACTAAGCTACATCGTTTTGATTAAAAAAATCAGAAACAGTGCGTTTCGCGGTATGTTTCTTGGTACACTATGACGGAGTGTACCGCGGAATCACACGGGGACACCTTTGCCAACATTTGCGGTACAATTTCGCTGTTCGCTTCGACGAGCGTACTGCGAAAACACACTGGATAGATTTGTGGTTGAACTTCCACGGCTCACTTCGATAAAATGAACTGCGACAACAGCTCTGTCACAAAACCAAAGGGCGTGGTACGCTTAGACGAACCGTACCGCGAAAACCCAAAAGATTTGAGATTCCAAAGGAAACTTTGTCCCACCATGGACCAAACCCTTACGACCCTAGACCAAACTTAGAGAAGAAATAGGCCTTCTCTAAAGGTCAACCATCGCGTTATGACAAGCACACCATCATGCATGCGCGAACGTTTCTGATCACAACCGGAAACGAATTACTAGAGACACTATCACACAACACAAACCAACATAGAGGTGCAAGTACGAAGTGTGAAGAGAATGCACACAAGAGCAATGAACACATATGCAATAATGAGAAATGTGTGTGTGCAACTAGTCTCTCCAATGGAATAAAGCACAAGTGATTTACCTTTGAAGTGCTTATCATCTTGAGGTCTTAAGAGGGCGTTTGTTGAGCATGATCACCAACAATTAAGCGCCTAAGATACCCTTACGTATCAAACCTCAATTGTGGTTTGTCACCGATGAAACAAATTAGAGGCGTGTTCAATATATAAAGCTAGAGGGGGGTGAATAGATTTTAACTATTATTACCCAATTTTCGCATGCAAGTCAATTTTACGAAAATGCCCCTACTAGTCAAAAATACATACAAGTGTAATATAGTGCGGAATTTAAATAACACTTGATGTATACGTGGAAACCCAACCACTGGGAAAAACCACGGGCTGTATAGTGCGCCACACTCGGAACTCGAAATCACTAATTGAAATGAAGTTTACAACCTATGTAGACCTCGTCTAACACTCCGGTCTGTAACTCCTCACTTCTACCCAGCGGGCCTTTATTAGCAACCCTATTCCAATTTGCTTGAGGCCTAAGCACTCTTAGCCTCAAGACTTACTTCTCAATGAAGAGAAACAACCTATGTGAATATATATATGAATATTCAAATAACAAACAAGGCTAGGTAACCTTAGATGCTTATCTAGGATGATGATATAATCAATTTAATCAACCCTAGATATCAATTGCTAAATGACATGTCAAATAGCTTAGCTAATCAAGATTAAGCAAAAACCTAATTAGCTATCACAATCAACACTCAATCATTTTCATCACAAATAATCTCTAACTTGTATCTAGCATATAATCAAAAGCATACAAGTAATTAAAGAGATGTATTAATATGAAAAACACTAAAGTAATATGAAATTAGTGAAGAACATACCAAATAAGATGTGATGATTCAAAACCATGCATGGATCAATTCTATGAAGGCATAGAAGATAAGGGATTTGATTTGAGTGTTTAAACTTGAGTTCTTGATTTGATTTTTTCTCAAAAATCTCTCTTGAATGTTTAGGGTTCTAATGACTCAAGAATCTTGATCAGAGAATGAGAAAATAAGATATTTATAGACATCAAGAATTGGGCATGTGAAAAGACAATTTTGCCCCTGAAACGCACCGTTCGGCGGTTTCAATCGGCGGCCAGGTCGCCGATGACGACCACCGAATTGAGCTCGTGAAGAACAGAGCATTAACGGCGGTTTCGTGACCGCCGATCCAACCGTCGAATTAGACCGAGAGATTAAAATCGATCAGGTATGAACGGCGGTTTCGAACGGCGGTCGTGACCGCCGATCTGGACCGCATAATTGCTTCAGACCAATCTGGACTGAAACGGCGGTTTAATTCGGCGGTCAGGCCGCCGATCATAACCGCCGATCACCAACAATGGTGAAAACCAAGGAGAAGCCAAGGGCATTCTCCATAGGCGGTCTTCGCGCGAAACCAAGCACTCATTAGTGCAAGCGCGGACGTTTCCGAACAATGTCGGGAAACGAATTATAAGGCACATATACACACAACAAGATATATCAACCAAAGTGCTAGTGTGTAAAGTGACATGTGAAGAGATGCACATAAAAATAAGCAAATATGCAATCATAGCAAGAATGCTAAGTGTGTGTGTGCTACTAATTCTCTTCAAAGAAAACCAAGCACAAGAGATTATACCTTTGGCGTGCTTGTATCTTGAGGTCATGGAAGGGCCTTTGATCTTCAACATTAAACACTTAGACTACCCTTACATTCAAAACCCCAACATGTGGTTTGACCACGAAATAAGCCAATCAACAAAACAGGAATCCTTACAATCTCCCCCTTTGGCTATTTCGTGACAAAACCACCACTCACATTGATTCCTCACAACAAAATAAACCTATGGGTCAATGAAGATTTTCTACAATACAAAGAGATATATAAAAATAAAACTTGAAGACTTCAATCTCTTGTAGAACAATCATTCCCTGAAACAAGGTTTCTAAACTTTCCAAAACAAGAAAATGTGAGATGAATCAAGTGAGATTAAAACAAGCATTTGCATATTTAAAAAAAATTAAGCACAACATCATGTTGTTTTATGTATGCAATGCTCCCCCTCAAAGGGTTACTCCCCCTCAATATATATTCTCCCCAATGTGCACCAATTGCTACAACAATTTGCACCTCCCCTTACCACATTCTACTCCCCCTTTTTGTCATGATATAGGCAAAGGAGTAGTCCCCAACCGGGTCACTTAAGGCAAAGAGAGATAGTAGCATTCTAGTATATGCATAATCAATATAAGTCACTTTATGCAATCTCAATTAATCGGAGAGAAACGAGGAGATTTATTAGATAAAATGTGTGAAACAAAATGCTTTGCATACAAGACATATAGCATTCAAGTCCAAAATACCATGGTATTTGGCAAAGCAAATGACAAAGGTTTTCTAATAGGAATTCAAACCAATTTCACCATTGTCATGAGAGAAGCAAGGATATAGAAATTTCATTGATTTCAATTTAAGAACAACTATATCCAACTTTATAAGCTAAACATGTCATGAGCAACTTTGCACCCTATTTGATTTTTCCGGGAATGAAACCCGTATGATAGTAGACATGTTCAACCAATAAAGAAAGAGAAACATTTGGATTGTAAAATCCTTGAATGGATACAAGATCCTTTTTCATTTGAGTCTCATAAGCTTTTTTCACACAAGTTTTTGCATTTAAGAACGCAATTATCAATTCATGCTTTTTCATTTGAGCATGTACATGAATTTCATGCTTTTCATAAGACATTATCATGTTATAAAAGAATCATCATGTCATGGAGATAATCATAGGTCATTCAAATCATACTTCCTACATACATCTCCTAGTCCAAAAATGCATGTTTGAACATAAATATGACATGGATTGTAAACAAGCACGGTTCACACTTATTGAATTGAAAACATATATACATATGTGCAACCAAGCTTACTCAAGCAATCAACCAAGAAGCATAAGATTTTTTAAATTTTTTGCAAGTGACAAGAATGCAAAAATAGCTCTCTTTGCTTGAGTTCCCCATATGGGGTTAGTATCATCCTTCATTAATGAAGGGCATGAGGTCCTATGGACCTACCAAGTCCATTGGACTTAGTTGAACCTATTTGAGACTTGTTAGTCTCGTAGCAAGCGGGTTCATTTTTCCTTATCCACATAGATATGACATTTTTCTTCCTAGTGGACAAAGGTTGCATGTCATTCACTAACCTAGGATTATTGACAAAGGATTTCCTAGGCTCATGCAAGTGGGCTTTTCTTAACCTCTTTTTCTCTATCATGCTATTAATCCTACAATGCTTAATGTACTTAAAGCACTTAGGCCTAATATGCCCATAAACACCACAATAATGACAAGTTGGTACAAAGTAAGAATTCATACCATATCCGTGTGAAGTCATTTGAGACTTATCATGCATTTGGTGTCTCCTTTGGTGTTGAGCCGGTTCATGTCTTCTATTTGGTTGAACCGGAATGGGTTGCTTCCTTGGATGAGGTAGCATGTTTTGCCTCTTTTCATAGTGAGTCATTTGTTGAGGAGAGTTGACTCGAGAGGCTCTAATCCGTTGAGCTTGGGGTTGTCTTGCTTTCACCACCTTCACTTGTGCATTTTTCGAACATTGTCCTAGTTCTAACTTCTTCCTAGGAGTTTGCACCGGTGACGCTTCTATCTTACCCAAACTCTTCACAAAGACGGTCTTCTTAGGAATATAGCAATCCTTGCTCACTTCGAATCCAAGACCTCTTTTGTCACAAAGGGTTTTTTCCTACACCAAGTATGTTGTCAAGTTTCTTGGTGCTTGTGGTCATTCTAGTCAATGACTCTTTGGCTTCAACAAGCTCTCTCTTCAAACCCTCATCATTCCTCTTAGACAAAGCTAGCTCATCTTTTAGCTTGTCTTATTCCACCATGGATCTTATCACTTCATCATTCAAGTGATCAACTTGTGTTGAAAGCCTAAGTAGTTCTTCCTTTAACCTTTGAATCTCTTTTTCATTCTTTAACTTAGAGCTTTCAAAACTTTCAAAGTTGTCCTTTAGATCCATTTTCTCCACTTGCTTCTTTAGGAGGTCATTGTATGTTGTAAGCTCTAGATTTTCTTCCTCTAAAATCCTTAGAAATCTATCTTTCTTCTTCATGGAGCTTTCAACATTGACTATAAAGTCATGCATATCCATATTCTCTACATTTCCATTTGTAGAGTTAGATAATGAGTCATCTCCACTAGTGTCATCTTCTAGACTCTCCTCCTCTCCTATGGATCCAATATCCTCATCAAGACCTTCACCTTGATCTCTTGAGTCAATAAGTGCCATATCCCAATGTGAAGCAACAACTATCTCCTCTAGAGCTACTTCTTCGACTTTCTCTTCTATGGGATCACTAGCAACGTAATTCTTACCAACAACTTCATTTTCTTCACAAGTGGCACCCAATGCCTTGAAGTTATTGATAAGCTCATCATCACTTGATGACTTATCTCCCTCTTCGGAGTCATCACTTTCACTCCAAATGGCGGCCATCATTTTTTCTCTCTTGTTCTTCAAATTCCCACAATCTAGTGAGATATGACCTATGCCACCACATTCATAGCATTGGATCCCTTTCCTTTCGCTATTCTCTTGCATATGCTCAACCTTCTTGAAAGGAACCATTTTCTTCAATTCTTGCCTTTTGGATGCATGACCCTTCTTCTCGAATTTTACAAACTTCTTGAATTTTCTCATTAAAAGTGCCATGTCTTCATCCGAGTCATCCTTGTCCTCCTTCTCAACCTTGGAAGCTCTCAAAGCAATCCATTTTTGCTTCCTTGAAGGAGTGGAGCTAGGACCCTTCCTAGACTCGTAGGCGAGAAGTCTACCTATTACCTCGCTCGGCTTCATGTCCTTAAAATCACTATTTTCTTCTAAAGCCGTCACCTTAGACTCAAACCTCTCGGGAAGCGATCTCATTATCTTTTGCTTGATCCTTCTATCCGAGTAAGGGTCACCAAGTTAATGACTTTGGTTGACAATGTCCATCAACCTAATCTCGAAGTCGTTGAAGCACTCATTCTCCTCCATCCTAAGTGTCTCAAATTGAGTTTGGAGGACTTGAAGTTTGGAGTCCTTCACTACTTCGGTTCCCTCGTGTGCAACCTCTAAGATGTCCCATGCCTCCTTGGCTATCTTAGTGTTCTGAATCAGTTTGTACTGATTTTCGTCCACTGCACATATAAGGGCGTGCCACGCCTTTTGATTCCACTTGGACAACTCAAACTCGGGTTGTGTCCACTGTGCCTTAGGCTTGAGCACTTCTTCTCCTCCACCTGTGGGAGTCATCATAGGAGGCGAATATCCATCTTCAATGGTCATCCATGCCCTATCATGGATTTGACACACATATGCCTCCATCTTCCCTTTCCATTGAGAGTAATTTATGCCGGTGAGGAGGGGTGGCCTTACGTTCGAAGCACCCTCATTTGAACCACCGATTCCACTCATAGTGTATAATGAATGGATGAAATGAATGCAAAATGTATGAATGATCAAAGAATCACACAAATGCAAAACACACCAAAAATGAGCTAGGATCACCTATGTATGTCTAGGAACCCGCTCTGATACCAATTGAAACAAATTAGAGGCGTGTTCAATATATAAAGCTAGAGGGGGGGTGAATAGATTTTAACTATTATTACCCAATTTTCGCATGCAAGTCAATTTTACGAAAATGCCCCTACTAGTCAAAAATACATACAAGTGTAATATAGTGCGGAATTTAAATAACACTTGATGTATACGTGGAAACCCAACCACTGGGAAAAACCACGGGCTGTATAGTGCGCCACACTCGGAACTCGAAATCACTAATTGAAATGAAGTTTACAACCTATGTAGACCTCGTCTAACACTCCGGTCTGTAACCCCTCACTTCTACCCAGCGGGCCTTTATTAGCAACCCTATTCCAATTTGCTTGAGGCCTAAGCACTCTTAGCCTCAAGACTTACTTCTCAATGAAGAGAAACAACCTATGTGAATATATATATGAATATTCAAATAACAAACAAGGCTAGGTCACCTTAGATGCTTATCTAGGATGATGATATAATCAATTTAATCAACCCTAGATATCAATTGCTAAATGACATGTCAAATAGTTTAGCTAATCAAGATTAAGCAAAAACCTAATTAGCTATCACAATCAACACTCAATCATTTTCATCACAAATAATCTCTAACTTGTATCTAGCATATAATCAAAAGCATACAAGTAATTAAAGAGATGTATTAATATGAAAAACACTAAAGTAATATGAAATTAGTGAAGAACATACCAAATAAGATGTGATGATTCAAAACCATGCATGGATCAATTCTATGAAGGCATAGAAGATCAAATATGAAATTTGATGCATGAGGGATTTGATTTGAGTGTTTAAAGTTGAGTTCTTGATTTGATTTTTTCTCAAAAATCTCTCTTGAATGTTTAGGGTTCTAATGACTCAAGAATCTTGATCAGAGAATGAGAAAATAAGATATTTATAGACATCAAGAATTGGGCATGTGAAAAGACAATTTTGCCCCTAAAACGCACCGTTCGGCGGTTTCAATCGGCGGCCAGGCCGCCGATGACGACCGCCGAATTGAGCTCGTGAAGAACAGAGCATTAACGGCGGTTTCATTCGACGGTTTCGTGACCGCCGATCCAACCGCCGAATTAGACTGAGAGATTAAAATCGATCAGGTATGAACGGCGGTCGTGACCGCCGATCTGGACCGCATAATTGCTTCAGACCAATCTGGACTGAAACGGCGGTTTAATTCGGTGGCCAGGCCGCCGATCATAACCGTCGATCACCAACAATGGTGAAAACCAAGGAGAAGCCAAGGGCATTCTCCATAGGCGGTCTTCGCGCGAAACCAAGCACTCATTAGTGCAAGCGCGGACGTTTCCGAACAATGTCGGGAAACGAATTATAAGGCACATATACACACAACAAGATATATCAACCAAAGTGCTAGTGTGTAAAGTGACATGTGAAGAGATACACATAAAAATAAGCAAATATGCAATCATAGCAAGAATGTTAAGTGTGTGTGTGCTAATAATTCTCTTCAAAGAAAACCAAGCACAAGAGATTATACCTTTGGCGTGCTTGTATCTTGAGGTCATGGAAGGGCCTTTGATCTTCAACATTAAACACTTAGACTACCCTTACATTCAAAACCCCAACATGTGGTTTGACCACGAAATAAGCCAATCAACAAAACGAAAATCCTTACAACCGAAATAAGCCAATAAAAAACGAGGAACTTACAATGTGGTTCACAACTTCTCTCTCGCCTTAGAGGGTTGAGATTTTGCTACCTAAAATGGTGCAGTGTTGGAGTCCTATGTGGCGATTGAATATCATTTTCCTATTGTTTGATTGGAGAAAGATGTGCAGAGTGGCCTTTAGGTCCCATTCAATGCACATGTGATTGCCTCGAATTTAGGAAAAACCTCATAGACATCCTCTGTTGTACCAGATGATCCCCGCATATTCTCCTCCTCCTCTGGCCGTTCTAGTCTGATTCTTTTACATGTAAATCTTTTATTGTATCTTCTGCTGAGCTAAGATAGTTCTCATATGAGTGTTCATCCTTTTCTTGGTCGTGAAATTTTGATCTTCAGCCATTCTTCAGCATCTTAGGGGTTATTTTTTTTTTTCCACTTAAAACTTAATGGGTGTGAATCATAATTATTAAGTTGTTTTGTTTATTTTTTAAATGGTCAAACAACTTAAAATAAAAAGTAAAAAAATCTTAACTTTTCACTTAATTGCAAATCACTGAATTGTATTAAATGCAATTCAAAATCTTTTCTTCCGATACTATCCTCGTATATAACATATTTTCAATTTCATCATAATCATATATGGTATAGAAATCTTTATTTTAATATATTGCTTATTTTAAATAGCTTTAAAAATAAATAAATAAAACCTTAATCACTTCTCATATTGGTGTTTAATATTAATACTTTATTATGATATTAGGGTGATGCATTTATATATATATATATATATATATTAGAGTGTTTTATATGAGTTTTCCTGCTACCCCTTTTATTTTTTGAAAAAAAAAAAAAAAAAAAAAACCTTTTCTTTTCTTAGTAAAAATGAAGTTTGTTTGTAATGGGAGAAGAAGATCATAATCATATGTGTTCATATATAATTATTATTTTTTAATTGTTTTTATTCCATATTATATGTATAATTGTTTAACATGGGTATAAATATAAAATTACTTATTTTCAGACAATTTTACTTTTAAAAAACAAACGTGTTGACAATACAGTCAGATGTGAGAAAAAAAAATATATATCATTCAAGTTCAGATTTCAGTCCTTATTTAGTCTTTAGAAAAATTCAGAACTGTTCAGTATTCAGACAAAAAATCAAACGACCCTTTAGTCCTCATAGCACCATTCATTTGGTTCCAGTTCTAGGGACCTTTTTGGACTTGGCACGCCAATCTTGGGTGTAAATTATTCTTTGAGTTAGTGTCAAAATTTTGACGTTAATAGTTAAAAATTAATATATATATATATATATTCAGTCTTTCTATTATCAGTTCGAATTGATAAAAGTTATATCAGTTCCTTGTATGTGGGCCACTGGATTTAAATACTTTGACTGACAAGTGCATGCAGCCAAGTCAAAGTATTTAAATCTAGTGGCTCACATACAAGGAACTGATATAACTTTTGTCAGTTCGAACTGATAATAGAATTTCTGTATATATATATAATAGATTTGATCAAATATTTATAATATTATTTAGTTTAAATTAAGTCAATTAACTTTTAAAAATTAATAAATCTTTTTTTAATTGTAAATGATATTTAAAATATGAAAATCATAATAATATTTTAAAATAACAAAATTAAATAAATAAATATTTTTATTAAAAATATGAAAAGAAACAGCAGAGACAAAGAAGACTCCACTAGTTGGAGGCCGATGGCCTCCGTATTAGAATAATAACAAAAGTATTTTATTTTAATAAATTGTTATTATAATTTGTATAGTTTATTATTTATGAAAGGGTAGTTTTGGAAAAAAAAAGTATTAAAATCCATTAACCACTTGCAATTGCATACAAAACTGGCAGCTTTTAAATTATTATTTTTCGTATGTTATTTTTAACTTTTTTAAATTTCACACCACTTAAAAATACAAAAAACAAATGTATAAATTGCACTTTTCAAATCCTTTAAGACTTCAGATGCAAAAAAAAAAAAAAAACTAAAGTCCCCCTTTTTTTTTTTTTTTTACATGAAAGATAAATAAGACTTTAGTTAAATTTAAAGATGTAAATTACAGCCATGGTGAGATAAAAGAATACACCAAAATATTAGTAATGGATAGGTATGGCAAATCCCCCATGAGCCCCATGGAGGTTTGGAGGTAAAATTTACCCCCAAATGGGGTGGGGGTGGGGAACCTCCCAAACCCCCAATTCCCCATAAATATATAAATAAATATATATATATATAATTTTAATTTTATTTCCCAACTGATATATAGATATAACCTTAATCTAACTTTAACTCTAAATTTTAACCCTATTAAATTTCATCCCCAAATATATAATTATATATATACATACATTTTTTTTTAGAGAAAATAAAAAATAACCTCCCAAACCTTTAGACTTTCGTTTTTAACAACATACGAAAGTTTAACCTCTAATAACCACATTTTTAAGAAATTACCTTAATACCCTTATATAAAAATCATCTCCAAACTCTCTCTCCTCTTTTCTCTCTCTTCTCTCCTTTCTCTCCCGTCAAACCCTTCGCTAGGCCCATACGACCCTAGCAATGCTTTGTTTGGGTAATGTATTGCCTAGGTAGCGTGAGCCCAGGCGAAGTCGCCTAGGCATCGCACACCCTGGCAACGTTGTGCTTGGGCAACACACGTCCAAGCATGGTGATAGCGTCGTTAGGCCCATGTGGGCCCAATGGTGCGTTGTTTAGGTAGTGTGTCGCCTGGGTGCGCACCCTGGCAACGTTGTACTTGGGCAACGCACGCCCAAGCAACACCGCACCTGGGAAGTGCACGCCCAAGCATGGTGATATCCCTAGCCAGCGAAGCTATTCATTGAAAAAAAAAAAAAAAAAAACCTCAAGTGACAAAGGGAAAATTACCATAACATCTCTTCTGAAGAGAGTTTCAGTAATTTTACCGTAAAAAATTTAAAAACATGATTTAAGAAGGGATGTTTCAATAATTTTACCTTTGAAAAAATGTAAACATTTCAAGTTTTTTTTATGAGATTTCACAATGTTTTATTAGATTTCACTTTTTTGTTTCAACATTTCATGTTTTGCCTCCAGATTTGAAGTTTTTCGGGAAAAAAAAAAAAATCTTTTGAAGAGCTAAGTTGCAGGGGCATTTTTGTAAGTTTGGATATATACTGATTTTTTTATTTTAAATGTTGTTATTAACAGTTAAACTTTCGTATGTAATCAAAAACGAATTTTCCATGTTACATATTTGGTCGATTTTAAAAATTTCGATTTTTTTTTTCTTATATTTGTCATGCTCCCATTTACCCCCACACCTATCCATAGTAACGGATAAGAACAAGTCCTGGGAAACTCCCCAACCCCCAATTCCCCACACACACACACACACACACACACACACACACACACACACACACACATATATATATATATATATATATATATACCCATCCAAAGAAGCTTATAATTTGCTAGTAAATTTCCAGATGAGATCAAAGACAAAACACAACTCCAAAGATTCTTGAGATGTTTAAATTATGTAGCCAACTTCTATAAAGAATTAAGAATCATTTGCAAACCCTTATTCCAAAGACTTAGAAAAAACCATTCACCATGGACAGACCAGCATACACAAGTAGTTAAAACAATCAAAGAACACGTCCAAAAACTTCCTTGTTTATCTATTTGTCACCCTAATGCTCCAAAGATAGTTGAAATAGATGTCTTTGAATTAGGGTTTGGAAGAATCCTTAAACAGACCATTGATGGAAAAGAATACCTTGTTAGATATGTTTCAGGATCACTCAGCAAAAATATTCTACTATTAAAAAAGAAATTTTAGCAATTGTTTTAACTATACAAAAATTACAGGATGATTTGATCAATCAAAAATTTGTTTTAAAAGTAGATTGCCAATCTGCGAAATTCATTTTAAAGAAAGATGTCAAAAATCTTGCTTCAAAACAAATATTTGCTAGGTGGCAAGCTCTATATATATATATACAGTCTTTCTTGTCAGTTCGTCCTGACAATAAATATATCAGGACGAAGAATGTGGACCACAGATTATGGAGAAGTTTTGACAAGTTCATACACTTTGAGTCAAAGTATGTAAATATAGTGGTCCACATTCTTCGTCCTGATATATTTATTGTCAGGACAAATTAATAATAGAAAATCTGTATATATATATATACAGAAATTCTATTATCAGTTCGAATTGACAAAAATAATATCAGTTCCTTGTATCTGGGCCACTGGATTTAAATACTTTGACTTGGCTGTATGCACTTGTCAGTCAAAGTATTTAAATTCAGTGGCCCACATATAAAGAACTAATATAACTTTTGTCAGTTCGAACTGATAATAGAAAGATTGTATATATATATATATATGCACTTGTCAAAACTTCTCCATAATCTGTGGTCCACATTCTTCGTCCTGATATATTTATTGTCAGGACGAACTGACAATTGAAAGACTATATATATATATAATTTTAATTTTATTTCCCAACAAATATCTAGATATAACCTTAATCTAACTTTAACTCTAAATTTTAACCCTATTAAATTTCATCCCCAAATATATAATTATTTATATACATACATTTTTTTTTAGAGAAAATAAAAAATAACATCCCAAACCTTTAGACTTTCGTTTTTAACAACATACAAAAGTTTAACCGCTAATAACCACATTTTTAAGAAATTACCTGAATACCCTTATATAAAAATCATCTCCAAACTCTCTCTCCTCTTTTCTCTCTCTTCTCTCCTTTCTCTCTTGTCAAACCCTTCGCCAGGCCCATGCGGCCCCGGCGATGTGTTGTTTGGGTAATGTATCGCATGGGTAGCGTGAGCCTAAGCAAAGTCGCCTAGGCATCGCGCACCCTGGCAACGTTATGCTTGGACAGCGCACGCCCAAGCGTGGTGATAGCGTCGTTGGGCCCATGCGGGCCCGATGGTGCATTGTTTAGGTAGCGCGTCGCCAGGGCACACACCCTGGGAATGTTGTACCTGGGCAACGCACGCCCAAGCGACACCGCACCTGGAAGCACACGCCCAAGCGTGGTGATAGCGACGTAGGGGCTTTCTCTAGCCAACGAAGCTGTTCATTGAAAAAAAAAAAAAAAAAAAAAACCTCAATTGACAAAGGAAAAATTACCAAAACATCTCTTCTGAAGAGAGTTTCAGTAATTTTACCGTAAAAAATTTAAGAACATGATTTAAGAGGGGATAATTTCAATAATTGTTTACCTTTGAAAAAATGTAAACATTTCAAGTTTTTTTTTTTTTTTTTTTTTTTATGAGATTTCACACTGTTTATTAGATTTCACTTTTTTGTTTCAACATTTCATGTTTTGCCTCCAGATTTGAAGTTTTTCGGGAAAAAAAAAATTCTTTGGAAAAGTTGAGTTGCAGGGGTATTTTTGTAAGTTTGGATATATACTGATTTTTTTTATTTTAAATGTTGTTATTAACAGTTAAACTTTCGTATGTAATAAAAACAAATTTTCCATGTTACATATTTGGTCAATTTAAAAATTTCCGAATTTTTTTTTCTTATTTTTGTCGTGCTCCCATTTACCACCACACCCATCCATAGTAACGGCTAAGAACAAGTCCTGGGAAAAGGACAATCGGTCCCCATTTTCTTTTATGTTGACGTGCTACTGCGGTCAAGACTTAGAACCACATTCTGATCTAAACTAATGAATGGTCCCCCACTCCCCTCCCTATAATTACAATTACCAGGACATATTTCGTACACATGATCTCTCTTTTTCCAAGCACTATCAAACCATTCTCATAACTCATAAGTACTACACTTGAATCAGATACATTCATTCAAGTGTCTCCTCACAATCTTCAAGGGTCATTTCTTCTTTCAAATTCAAATTTTCCTTTCTTCTTAGATTTTAATGTTTGTTTGGTTGAGCTTTCTACTGGCTCAAAAAGTCTACAAACGTCTATTTGAGTTTTGGGTACCAATATTGATACCTATAAAACTTATTAGTACACCCATATTTTATTAAAAAATTTAATTATAAAAACATCCCAAAAGAAATTTACCAATAAGGACAAATTACTTTAATTAAAAATAAACCAAATACTATATACACTTATTAATTACATGCATATCTTTAACTATATTTCTTTATTAAAAAAAAAAAACTTATGATAAACCCTAATTTTTATAGTAAACCCTAATTAAACTCTAATTTTATTTCAAATTTCAAACTTTGTCATTATCACATGATTATCATATTGTTTCTATCTCTTCTCCGGTTGGAATGCATGCCCCTTCACATTTTCTCTATGCTGATGATGTTATCCTCTTTTGTCGGGTTTCTCCTTAGAATTTACGTGTGATTTTTGATACTTTTGCGGTTTATGGTTCTCTCTCAGGTCAACAAGTTAATTTGGAAAAATCTTCCATCTTCTTTGGTAGAGGCATCTCTGGGCCTCGAATTACTAATTTTCTCTCAATGTCTAGGATGCATAAGGGCGGTGATTCAATGACTTATCTAGGGGTCCCTCTTTTCATTGGAGCACCTAAACGTCAATGGCTGATCCCATGGGCTGATAATATTAAAAGTAAATTGGAATCATGGAAGGGTTTCTCTCTTTCAATGGCAGGCAGGTTATGTCTTATTAATTCTGTGGTTATGGGTTCCTTCCTGCATTCTTTTCAAGTTTATCGTTGGCCTTCGTCTCTTTGAAAGATTTAAATGCTGCTATTCAGAATTTTTTTTGGACCGGTTCGATCGATGGTTGTAAACCTGTCCAAATTGCTTGGAAGTCTTGCTGCAGGCCCAAGGATAGTGGTGGTCTTTGTGTTAAAGACCTTGGTATTCTTAACAAAGCCATGCTTAAAAAGTTCACATGGAGGATGTTGACTGGAGAGTCCTTCGTTTTCACTTATTTTTGGGCTCGTTTTTTCACCCAGGATCATAGACCTAGAACGTGGTACGTTGTTTCTTCTGTTTGGCTGGGGCTAAAATTGCATTAAACTCCCCTGATGCTTGAGTCTAGGTAGTTGGTTGGTCGTCACTCTAAGGTTCATTTTTGGACGGATAACTGGTTGGAAGATCCACTGATTGACCTGGTTGAGGATAAGTCATCATTACATCCTCCTCTGGATTCTGTTGTGGGTGATATTTATTTTGATGCTACGGGTTGGGATATTCCTGCTTCTTTTCACGCTTCTCACCCGAAGGTTGTATCTAAGATTGAGAAGGTGGTGGTAAGCACTGACCCTGACTCGTTAGTCTGGACTTGTTCCCTGGATGGTATTGTTTCTTGTAAATCTGCTTATGATTCTTTTTCTGAGGTTAGAAGTTCTGTTTTTTGGGGTAAGCAGATTTGGGCGTCTTTTATTCCTCCTTCTCGCCCTGTCCTAGTTTGGCGCTTGTTTCATGATAAGATTGCTACGGATATTGCGTTGCGCGCCAGAGGTTATATTTCCTCATCTCGATGTCGTTTTTGTTATGCTGTAGAGGAAGACTTAAGACATCTGTTTCTTGATTGTTCTTTTGTTCGTGGGTTGTGGGATGTTATATCCTCTACTTTTGGTCATAAGCTTAAGTTGGATGGTACTTGTTTGGACCTTTGGCAGGATGCGATGAGGGTTGTCTTTAGCACTCAGCTGAAAGCTCTCTGGCGGGCTTCTATCATCACGGTTTTCTGGGTGGTGTGGTTCCTTCGGAATCAAGCTACCTTTGAGGGTGGCAAGCCTATTTTTGTCGATGCTCTTTCCTTGATCTGGCGTTTCGTTCGCGAGGCAGACTCCCTTCAGTTTGGCACTATGAAGAACTCAGTGGATGAACTTTAGACTCTTCAACGGCTTCATGTCTCTGGTCATCCTCCCAAGGCTCCTCGCATTTTAGAGGTTAATTGGCGCCCTCCACCGCCGGGTTATCTTAAAGTTAACACAAATGGGGCTGTTTTTGGTAGTCCTAGTCTTGCTGGTTGTGCAGGGGTTTTTCGTACTTGCAGGGGTTTCGTTAAAGGTTGCTTTGCTACTCCTCTTGGTGTCTGCATTGCTTTTGAGGCTGAATTGGCCGCTGCCGTCCACGCTATTGATTATGCTTGGACTTTTGGCTGGCGTCGGTTATGGTTGGAGAGCAATTCGACTTTTGTAGTGGATATCCTTCGTTCTAGGTCTCGTAAGGTTCCTTGGCGTTGGCGTCCAACTTGGGATAGGTGTTTGAGCTTAATTTCTCAAATGGATTTTGCTGTCACTCATATTTATCGGGAAGGTAACCAAGTTGCAGATAGTTTAGCTTCTAGAAGCCCCAGTATCGTCTCTCCTACATGGTGGTGGACCGCTCCGAACTTTTACAATTCATTTATTTTCAATGATTTTTGTAGCAGACCTTCTTTTAGGTTCTGTTGATTTGTTTTCTTCTTCTGTTGCTTTTTCTTTTTTGTTGTTCTCTTTCTTTTTCTTTAATAAAATGTTGGGATGGGGTTAATTCCGATCCCCAACAACCTTAATAAATAAATAAAAAACGAACTCTTTTGATAAACAAAATGTTTTTATTTATTTATTTATTTATTTTTTTTTTTTTTTACATTAGCTATAGATATCAACAAGTTATTTTTTTCCCCTTAAGCTGTAAATAAGAGAATTCTAGATTGAAAATCTCTTGACTATATATACGGTTCCACATATTCCCTTTTATATGGCTCCTACATTCGAGATATTTCCAAAAGTAAATTGGATTATCATTAAAAAAGGATTTAATTCCAAAAATAATATGATTTTTTAATAAATTGGGTGTGATAATAATTTAAGAGTGTTTATAAATAATATATATTAAAATGAATATATTTATTTCACCCTATTGGCATTAGGATGGGTGTTTATAGTAAGATTCATTTTTTATATTTTAGACGTGGGTGTACTAATAAGTTTTATGGGTGTCAATATCCGTACCCTTGAGTTTTTTTAGAGTTGTTCGGTTGGGCTTTTAAGATTATTTATTTTAAATTGAGTAGATGCCAGTAAAGTTTAAATCTCTATTAGGCAAAAGCTCATGGAAAAGTGCTTCTCTAAGTAGACTTTTTTTAAATAAAATTTTTTTTACCAACCAAACAACTATAATTTATTTTTTCAAAAACTCTATTTCTAATAGATCTACTATAGGTAAATCTTTTACCAATACAGATTTTTCAAAAGCCCAACCAAACGCCTAATTATATATAGTTAAGTTTGCTCGGTTCAGAAAATATTCAGATAATCAGATACATTGTCTATTGAAATATACTTACATTTTGAGAGGAGTCTTATTATTATTATTATTATTATTATTATTATTATTATAAATTTAAAATTTAAAATTAATGATTCCTATATCTATTTATATCAAACATAAAGGAGATGTGCTTTTACTTAAAAAAGAAAAAAAATCTAAAAACCCAAATGCGATACAAGCACTACATGACCCTTCATGTTTTATGTAATTGCAGATTTGCAGCTAGAGAGAATTTTTAACTTTTTATATAAAGACCACACCTTTTGCTAAAATGGATCCATTAGTGATTAACAGTCAAAAGTCATTTTGTGCATATGTTATGAAATAGAAATGAAATAAATATTTTTTTTTAATATTTTTTTTTAAGAGGGAATAAATATGACCACATCTGGGAGCCCACTCTCAAATCTAGTGTGAGGGATGTTCATTTGAGCCTCGTCTGGTGGATTGTGTTCGAGGTGGCTTTTGTCCTGCAGGCTGCAATTCATTTCTCCCGTCAATTCAAGATATGATCATTCGAATTGGATTGGAAGATCGTTTGAAGTTGTAAATTTTAAAAATTTGAATAAAAGGGCAAATTGCACAAACAACACCCGAGTTTTGGCAATATTGGATAATGGACACATATGGCACTTTAGGCTAGGGGTGTGCAGGATCCGATCCAATCCAATACGATCCATTGGATTGGATCGGATCCAGAGAGGTGATTGGATCGGATTGGATCCCAAATTCTAAAATCCATTGGATCGGATCGAATCGAATCGGATCATGGATTTTCATTTGGAAATCCGCCGAATCCGCCAATCCGCCTAAAATATTAGGTCTTATTTTTATATTGAGCAATTTATTTTATCCATTACTTTCTAATGTAAAGACCCAACCAAAATACAATTTCTAATGTTACTATTTTAGGTTTTCTTTCTCAATTTCTCTACAGCCAACAATCCACTATCTTCTTTTCTTCTATTATTCTTCATCAACATCACGGCTTATTAAGTTTACATTTGGAGCTGATGTATAATGTTTATAAACTTTTTGAATTATATAAAGTTTACAAGTTATTTCATGTATTTTTTTAAATATTAATTTTATTTGAATTAATTAGTAATGTTTGAATAATTTATTTGACTTTATTTATTTCAGATTATAACTTTTATATATTATGAATGACTTTATATTAATTCGATCCATCGGATCATATCGGATTGGATCGGATCGGATTGAAATATTTTATAAGTGGACCGGATCGGATCGGATCGGATCAAATAGTAATTGGATCGGATCGGATCGGATCCCACTATAAAATTGGATCGGATTGGATTGCAATTTCTTCGATCCAATCGGATCGGATCGGATCTTGGATCATGGCAAATCCATTGGATCCGATCCGCCGCACACCCCTACTTTAGGCTATAATTACATGAACCTTAAAAAAGAACTTTCAACACTGTTGCAGCGCTAAATTTGTGATGTTAAAAGTTAACGATTAGGGGCAATATGGGTTTTCTAACAAAATAAAAGAAATTGGAAAAGAGTGGTGCTATTGGCACCAAATAATCAAATACCCCACTTTTTAAAATTATTTAGTATTCTTTTTTTCCCTTTATCAAATTACTTAAAGAAACATACCATTTTTATTAAAAAAATCTTATACAAAGTAAAACTAATAAAACCTTACTTGCCTTATTTCAAAACCCTGATGACATCCTTTAAAATAATAATAATAATAATGATAATAATAATGATAATAATAATAATAAATGACATAGATTATTTCAAATCACTGAATATTTACTATTTTTATTAATATTTTCTTTCAGATCTCGATCTCATATTTTCTATATTTAGTATTTATTGATTTTATTGTTTTATATGTTTGTTTTGTTTTTCTTTTCAAATTCCAGATTCACGTTTGCTATTTTTTCCTCTTGGGTTATTTTCTTTTAGATCTTCCAGGCATACTATGATTTGCATCAATTCTTTTGTAGATTTTATTCCGGATCTTCCAAAGTTAGTTTAATGTTATTTATTAAAAAAAAAAAACAAAACAAAACAACGAAATCACAGCAAGAATCGCCACCAAGAAAACATAATCTCTGACGAAACGAAACCACACCAAAACCCTAACTCAATCACTCAAAAAAAAAAAAAAAATCATCCGATGATCAATATCACACTCACAATCTACCACCAGAAATCTACTCAACTACATGGAATTTTTTTTTTTTTTTTTTTTTTTTTTTTTTTTTTTTTTTGCATCAAATAAGGATGGTTTCACCATCAATAAGAAGAAAAAACAAGTCAAGAATGCTCTTGACAGTTAAAAACTATCAAGGATTGTCAACCGTCCGGCTACCCACCACATGATAATAATAACATTTAATTATCATTATTATGAATTGAACTTGAGAGCTCAAGTCAAGAGTTGTAAGCCTTTACCACTTAACTACAACATTTAATATGTTAATAATTGAACAATATTTATATATAACCTATATGAGTTGTTAGAAATTAAAAAAAAAAAAAAAAAACTTATTAGATATATTTAAATTTATTCAACTAATCAAAATTCTAATTTCTATGATAGACATATATTAAAAAATATTTATTGAAACTTTTAATAAATTATATTTTTTTAAACATATATAGTCGAGTTATTGATCTATACTCTATAGTCACGTTTAGTTACATGGTGGAATGGTAATCAAAATGGTAATAAGAATGAGAATGGAAAGGAAAGGAAAACTAGCGCGTTTGGTATCATTTTTAAATTGGTATTTTTGAAAACTATTTTTAAAAATGGAAATCATGTTTTAAAAATGATGTTTTTAAAAATGTAATATGTTTGGTAGTGTTTTTTAAAAGTAATTTTTTAAAACGAAAAACGATGTAAAAGTGTTTGGTTGTTGTTTTTAAAATAAGTAAAGTAGTTGTTTGGTGAGAAAAATTGTGATTTGTTTTGAAATGATGTTTTTGAAAATGGTGAAAAACAATAAAAAGTTATTTTTAACTTTTTAGTTATACATTTTAAAAAGTTGTTTTTTGTTTTTAAAAACGATTTTGTAAATCGTGTAAACAAACAACATTAAAGTTGTTTTTCATTTTTAAAAATAGAAAACCGATTTTAAAAATGGTTCCAAACAGCACCTAAGTTTTTTGTTTGGTTGGAACTTTAGAACTAGTCTTTGAATCAGTATTATTTTGTTTGGTTAACAACGGAATGGAATGGAGTTAACTGTATTTTGACCAAAATACCTCTAATTATAAAACATTCATAATAACATGATATATTATGGATAATAATAATAAAATATAAAGGTATATTATATATATATATAATTTACAATATATATATATTGTGTATATAATATAAATATATAATATATAATAATATTATATATATAATATAATATATATAATATATATTAATATTATATATATTATATAATGTATAATATATATATATATATATATATATATATAATAGTGTAATATATATATATTATATATGTTTATATATCGTTATATATATTATAATAATATAATATATAATAATAATGTATATAATATTATAATATATGTAATATTTATATATCATTAATGTAATATATAATAATAATATATTATTTTTGGAAAGGAGGGTATTTTTGGAATGGAGTTGGGGCATATGAAGGTATTTATGGAATATAAATTTTAGTTTGGAATGGAAGGGCATTCCATTGGTTTTTAGATAGAATGCTCATTCCACCAAAATGGTGGAATCCCCATTCCATTGGAATCACCATTCCATTACATTTTAACAAACCAAACGAATGGAATGGCTTTTTTTCCATTCCATCCAACCAAACATGGCTTATAAGAGACTCGTGACATCAATTGTAATAAGCATGATTTGGAATACAACTCTCACTACATGAGAGATATTTCTCAATATGCATTTTGCAATTTAATTATTTTTTTTTAATTTTTTAAAAGTGAATGATTTAAAAGTAAATTTATTAAATTTAAAATTTTTCTTATCCAATATCGGTTTGCCCAAAAACCGATATGTTACTGTAAAATAAATCTATATCGGGAATTTGTTTGGTATTGAAAATAGGAAGTAAAAGTTTAAAAAAAGTATTAAAGATAAATAAAAAAAATTTTAAAAAAAAACTGTCTTTGTTAACAGTTTTTCTTGTAGTGAGATTAGAGATGCAGTGTAATTTAATTTTAAATTTTAATCTTTTGAAAAATATATGGGGTTTATTAAATTTGAAAAATAAGTAAAAGGGTAATCCTGGAAATAAATCAAAAAAATTAATAAAAGCATTTAATTTTGTATAATTAAATAAAAAATTAAATAAGTGGGGCATAAATAGTTCGTGGGGGTGCCAATAGTACCACTCATTGGAAAAACAAAGATAGATGCTATGGAGTATTGACAATCCACAAATGATTTGTTTCCATTTCATTTTAATTTTTTTTATTAATGACAATTTTAACCTTAATTAAAATTACTAAAAAAAAAAAAAAAGGTTCTAAAGACAATCCAAACTCTTTTAGAAAACGGCATTTTTTTTCCTCGATTGAGTTTGTTTTTTTTTTTCTCTCTCTCTTTTCTCTTTACTGTTTTACAAACCCTAAAATATATTCTTCTTCTTTTTCCAATACTTTAAAGTTTTTATTGGTTCGAAAGTGATAGAGAATGATATGCAACCATTTGACTAGGGACGATGATCGGACAATTTACATACCTATTTAAGGTCCCCATTTTTGAGATTTTGTACTCGTTTTCGAGCATGTTTTTGTATATAATGCATTTTGTGAGCCTTGTGTAGGTTATATACCCTAAAATAAGGTGTTGAGCATAATTGAAAATTTTCGGAGGTTAAAGGGTTGAAATTGGAAATCTTCGTACAGAACATTTAACTTTCAGGGGCCATATCTCCTTCCTCCGATCGAACTATGTTTCGTATAATCTATTTTTGGAAAGCCCCATGCTCTTTACGGATCACAATTCTGAGTTCTCTAGAGGAAGTTATAGCTGTTTTCGTAACGGTGCGCGAAGCTAAAAAACTTCACCTGAGAGAGATGCGACCTCAAAGGCAAGCTCACCAAGATCGCCCCAAGGTCGCTTTCCTCTCGGGTTTTCAACTATTTTCTCGACCATGGAGCCTCCAGGTCGCCTTTTAACCTTAAAAAAAAAATACTAAAATTCAAGAATTTACCTCCTTACCCTTGACCTAATTCATTCCCCTATATAACCTTTGATATTTTTAGACCAAAACACCAATTACCTACCTAAGAATATCACTAAGTCATTTTCCTATATCATCATACTAAATCCTACACAATCCACCAAACACTTGACATCAATCCATGATCATTTCTTGCTCTTGGGAGATAGGAAATTGAATGAGCTTGGAGGAGAAGAAGAGTAAAGGAAGAGGATCTACTTTACATAGTTTCCTCTAATACTTTCTATTTCATTTTCTTTATTATAGTCATGTATTCATTTGAGCATTTTTGTTGTATGGCTACACTTTGTAAGATGAGCTAAATACTTAGGGGTCGTTTGTTTTTTTCACTTAAAACTTAATGGGTCTGAATCATAACAATTAAGTTGTTTTGTTTGTTTTTTTAAGTGGTCAAACAACTTAAAATTACCAAAACACAACTTAAAATAAAAAGTAAAAAATCATGACTTTTTACTTAATTGCAAATCACTGAATTGCATTAAATGCAATCCAAAATCTTTTATTCCGATACTATCCTCCATATATAATATATTTCCAATTTCATCATAATTATATATGGTATAGAAATCTTTATTTTAATATATACCTTATTTTAAATAACTTTAAAAATAAAAAAAGAACCCTAATCACTACTCATATTGGTGTTTAATATCAATTTTTTTATTATGACATTAGGGTGATGTATTTATATTATATATTTAGAGTGTTTTGTGTGAGTTTTTCTGCTGTCTCTTTTATTTTTTGAAAAAAAAAAAAAAAAAACCTTTTCTTTTCTTAGTAAAAATGAAGTTTGTTTGTAATGGGAGAGGAGGATCATGATCATATGTGTTCATATATAATTATTATTTTTGGATTGTTTTTATTCCATATTATATGTAAAATTACTTATTTTCAGACAATTTTACTTTTAAAAAATAAACGTGTAGATAATACATTCGAATGTGAGGAAAAAAAAAACATGTTATTCAAGTTCAGATTTCAGTCCCTATTCAATCTTCAAAAAAATTCAAGACTATTAAGTCTTCAGACAAAAAAACAAACAACCCCTTAGTGCTAGGATTTGATGAAACTTCACCATTGACTATATATATGTATTGACCTTTGTTTTATCCATTTTGTGCAATTGTGGTTTGTATGGATGTTTAAGTGTAATTAATGTTTTCAATAGATTGATCTCCTATTGAATGATCTTTGATTGTGTGTTATGAACCGACTGGAGATACACACTTCGTGTTCAACCAAATGTCTTCTATGCATGTCTAGAAAAGTAGACCTACTTAGGCTAGCGTATAGGATTTCTTAGTGTGCTGATATTCTTACTAAACTCATTCATATATTCTGAGTAATCGAGAGATAAGCTTGGGTATGATTTGGGTGTAAACCTATACTATCGACCGAGATTATAGGATAACAATTGGGTGCTTGAGTCTATGAATTGCATGAGCATAATTTGGGTTTGCAAGTGAGTCTAGAGAGGAATTTAGGAGAGGGTGGGGTGTAGTCAAGTTTTAGCATCATTTCCTTCATTATTACATTCGAGTTTCTTATTTGTCATTTCTTTATCGCAAATAGCATAAATTCTCTTTAGTAGTTTAATTTAACTCGTTTAGAGATTTCAATTATGAAAACCTTCTCATATTGCTTGTTTGAATAGCATGTAGGCTAATTAATTTTGGTAATTAGTCTCTCAATCATTGTTGGAAACGAACTTTACTTAACCTTGTACTACTCTCCGACCTCGTACGATTGTGAGTGTCATTAATAGAATAGTCAGACGACTACCCCTTGAAGTTTTATAGATTTCTAAATTTGTCCCTAAGTTTTCATAGTTTTAGGTTCTTATCCTTGTTTCATATTCCTTGAAGTTTTACAGTTTTATAAATTAATCCCCTAAACTTTTAGATTTTTATGTTTTTACCCTTATTTGATATTTAGATTTTTAAATTTTTTTATAAATTAAGTGTTAATAATTTTCTCGTAATCACATAGAAAATATATTTGATTCTAAATATATTATTATTATTTCTTTATATCTCAAATATAAATCACATTGCAACATATATATTTTGTTATTTAAATTGTAATTTTTTTCTATCTTAACTAATTTTATTATATCCTTAAAGTATTTTCTCTCTCTCCAAATCTTACTCATTTCACCCTATTCCTGTTATACAATGACATACTTTTGATCTTTAAAAAAAAATGTGTTGATTTATATAATTAAAACATGTAAAGTAAACATAGTCATATATTTATGTTTAATTATTAAGAAATTTTATCAGGAAAACTTTTATAACTTTTTACAATTAAAATAGTTTTTGGGTATTAGAAAAAATACTAGGATAATTTTTAATAATGAAATTTCATCATCTTAAATGTTTTTCATAAATACATAATTAGGATAATTTATCTCAATAAATTATTATTATTCATTTAAAATAATTAATGAAAAAAAAAGTTTTAAAATGTAAACAACACTTTTTTTTAATCAATCTCTAAGATATATATCGATTTAACTTATTATTTCACAATGCCCCCTAGAACATAATCATAGATCCGTCCCTGCACTTGACTCTTTAAAATATATTTGCACCCAGTATCTCGAAGTTCCATATGCTTGTGAGCAGTCAAAGACAACTGCATCTGGATTCCACCTAGATAACACAATTTTCTAATGTAAGAGTAACGTACCCAAAGATAAAAATGATATTATTATTTTATGATTCGTAAATTCAAAGAAAAATGAAATCAAATCAGAAAAATATTGTCATCATGTTCACAAAAAGTGGTGCATAGTTGGTCATCTCAACAATATCACTGCAGTAAATGAAATAGTCCTCGGTAGCTTGCCATCACTTTGATTAGCACCACAAAAAAAAAAAAAAAAAAACCTTTCAACAAATAGATAATGAATCTAAAATGAGTCCATCATATGAGTTGTGTCAGTGTTGTTACAATTCATATGATGGACTCATTTTAGGTTCATTATCTATTTGTTGAAAGGTTTTTTTTATTTTTATTTTTATTTTTTTTTTTATGGGTTTGCATATATGTTAAAATTTTTAAAAAAAATATTCAAATTCAAAAATAATTATGGGTAATATTAAAATAAAATAGAGTGTCTTTAGAATAGAAGTACCAAAGATAAAAGGAATAATTTTATAACAAAATGAAGTATCTTTAAAATATATATATTTTTTAAATTAAAATTTTTAGAATGGAATTTCTTTAGAAAAGAAGCGTAAAAAGTGAATTGGATTGTGAGGAGAACCTCTAAAAAACAAATCCACCAATGGTGGAGAATAAATCTCTTCTAGATAAAGGAAATTTGCCTCGATCTTCTCCAACGGGCAAAGATCATGGCATAGCTAGGCAATCGCCCCTAGTTGGAAGAGATATGCTCTTCACCGCGATGGAGACTCCATCACCAGTAGAGATGTTTCTTTATGTTATTTTTCACTTTTTTAATTTTTAAAAGAGTGATGCGGTTAACAATCCACAAAATATCTGTTTACACCCCATTTTAATTTTTTTATTAATGACAATTTTAACCTGAATTAAAATTATTAAACTAGACAATTTTTATTTTTTTTTAACAATCGAAATTAGTTTTTTTTTTTTTTTTTTTCCCATTTTTAGTGTTGATTTAGAAGTGATGGAGAATGACATACAACCAAAAGAAAATCATGAATGATAGAGAAGGCACCTTTCAACATTGTTTTCTTTTTCTTTCTTTCTTTCTATTTTTTTTTTTTTGAAACATCCTTTTTTTTGTTTTTTTTTGTTTTTAAAGTAATCCTTCTTTCTATTTGGAGGTTGCATGAAGTTAATTTTTTAATGGAAAGTCTCTCAACCACGTTGGTTTATAAGTTAGTGTGATTTTAAGCTTTAATTATTCTACACTAAAATTTTAATTTGATGGTGCAAAGAATTTAAAAATAAAATAAAATTACACAGGTTACTTCTTTATGTAGAGAATTTTATTATATAAAAATATTCAAATATTGGTTAACAGAACTTTAATCCACTACATTAAAAATAATTTATGAGGTAAAAGGTTCTTTGGAGAATCTAGATCCTAAATCAAAATATTCTTATTAGAGGTTTATGCATATTGAATAGGATGGAAGATGATTGATTCATCTTCTCATATTCAATAAGTTAAGAATTTGATTAATTGTTTATTTTTTTTGTATTAGATTGAGATGATTGATTTAAAAAAAAAAAAAAAAAAAAAAAAATTGGATGATTAAAATTATTGCATTTTAGGAATTTAGATTCAATCCCAAATTGTGAATTGTTTTAATTCAAAGAATATCCTGATTATATCTTACAATTTTTTGGTTGATTTAATTAATTAAAATTTTTAAATGGACTAATTAAATTTTTGACTTATTTGGACAAGGGTTATGGGTCACGGCCCAATACTTCACAATGTCCTTTCTAACATTTTTTTTAATAAATAAAATGTTATTTTTTTTGTAAAATAAATAAATAAATAAATTTAAATGGAGTGTCAAAAGATGAAAGGGATAATTTTGGAAAAAATGAATTGTCTTTCGATTTTTTTTTTAATTTAAATTTTAGAATGGAGTGTCTTTAAAAAAACGAGTGTAAAAAGAAAAAAATTGGATTGTAAGGAGAAAATCTCTTTTTTAAAACCTTAAAATAAGGGATATTTTAGACGCTTTCCATCTTTGCCCTAGACCATTAGGGGTGCATTTGGTACAGGGACATGATAGGGTGGGATGGGACATGACTGTTGTTCTGTATTGTGTTTGGAATGTCTATGACAGAACTGTTAAATATACTACATTATACGTTTAGTATGGCTGGAATAGGACGGGACAAGGGGTTCAAATAACTAGATTGCCCGTCTTATATATATATATATATACAGAAATTCTATTATCAGTTCGAACTGACAAAAGTTATATCAGTTCCTTGTATGTGAGCCACTGGATTTAAATATTTTGACTTGGCTGTATGCACTTGTCAGTCAAAGTATTTAAATCCAGTGGCCCACATACAAGGAACTGATATAACTTTTGTCAGTTCGAACTGATAATAGAAAGACTATATATATATATATATATATATATATATTCTAGAATAATTTACTTTCAACTCAAACTCAAAGCATTCATGCAACAATATATGTATATATATAATAATATTATATATATATATATATATTATATTTTAATATCTATATATGATATATTAAATATTTATATATATATATGTAATATTAAATATTATTACGTATATTATATATAAGATATTAATATATATTATTTATAATAATTTATAATATAAATATATTTATATATATGATAGTTCTCTTATCACAACCAACAACAGTCACATGTGTTTGTTAAAAAAAAAAATCAGTCTTTTATTAAAACATGTGACCGTGGTTGGTCGTCCTGAAATTATAATTTTAGGAAGACCCGATAGGAGAACTATCATATATATATATATATACAATTTTTCTATTGTCAGTTCGTCCTGATATAAAATATATCAGGACGAAGAATGTGGACCATTAGATTTACATACTTTGACTCAAAGTGTATGCACTTGTTAAAAATTCTCCATAATCTATGGTCCACATTTTTCGTCCTAATATATTTTATATCAGGACGAACTGATAGTAGAAAAACTGTATATATATACATATTTGTAATTTTTTTTTAAAATTTAAAGGATAAATTTGTCTTTTTGACACTTGTTCCATGGCATGGGATAACTTGTCCTAGGGTCTTGGGTGGGACAAAATTTTATGTTTTTAGTCCCACGTTGTCTCATCTTGTCCCATATTAAAGACGTGTTAAATGTGGGATAAGAGGAAATTGTCCCATGTTGTCCCATCCTGTCTTGTGTACCAAACGCACCCTAGACGATACCGGAGCACAGTGGCGGAATTAGGGCTGGCTAGGGTGGGCTGTAGCCCACCCTAGCTTTTGAAAAGAAAAAAGAAAAAAGTTTTTTTAATAGTTTTAAATATATCCCAATTAATTCTAAGTATATCACAGTCCAATTTCGATTCTGACTTAACTTATGATATTTTTCTTTATCTTAATAACAACCTAATAACTTAAAAACATGTATCAAACTTATTAAAGCCTATTGTATTTTCTTAATCAAGTGAACGATTAAATTCATAAATGTTAACCCTTTACTGACTCAAAAATCAAATTGGGAAATTTTAACCCCTTAATAACACACCAAAAGTAGTAGATTTACCATATAAATTAATCTCCAAGTCTCCAAGAATTTCAATTTTATGAGTTTTCATAGCTTTTGGATTTGTGGAGGTATATAAACGTTGGTATGAGAAAACTGTAAGTTTTATTTTTATTTTAAAGTTTATGTTGTAAAATTAATCTAAAATTAAGTTTTATTTTCGGCTATAAAACTTATCAAAACGTCTTTGCACAACAAGATGAATGGCGAGTTTTTTGAGAATTGTATGGTTGTTTTTATTGAAAGAGAACTTATTTTTACAATTGATTCAAATTTGGTAATAGATGCTTTTGTCTCTTTGAAGCCTCAAAAGTCAAAATTTAAGTAGGATCTTATTGTATTTACATTGCATGCATATTTTCTTTTTATTTTCTTATGTTTTTTCTTGGTTAGAATATGAATTTGAGGGTAAGACTCGTTATGTCCCCTGACTATGTATACTTTTTTATTTTAACTAAAAAAAATTTCTATCGTACCGTCGTGATTTGCTATCAAAATGATTTTTTTATTATATAATATAATTATTTATCTATATGAAATTGTTCACAGCTCACCTAAAAAAATATTTCTGGTTTCGCCCCTGCCGGAGCATAACTAACATGATGAAGGGATTAATTTCAAAAAATAAAACATGATGAAGGATTGAAGGGATACTGATGCATCAATTTTGAAAGTTCCAAGAAGGTTTGTGTAATTATGGCCTAAACTGAGTGCAATATTGTCAAAGCTTGGGGGCATTTGTGTAATTTGCCCCGGATGAAATTGAGTTGTGACAGAATATGGGTGTATTTAGTTTGGCTTTTCAAGTAGAGCTTCTAAAGTAGATCTTTTACTAATAAAGCTTTTATTGAGTAAAGTTTTTAACAAAAAGTTTTTAGTCGTATAAATTACAAAAAAAAAAAAAAAAAAATTGACAATGTATTTTTGAAAAGAGCTTTTGGTTGTATAAATTACAAAAAATGTATTGACAATGTATTTATAATAAAAGAGTTGTACGGTGGAATATCTAAAATTTATAAAAAGTGTTGAAACAATTCATATGTTTTAAAAAAGCTTTTTGGGAAAACCTAAATTTTGTGCTTCTAGATATAAAATAACATTTATAAAGGTTAGCTGAGACAATTCACATATTAAAAAAATTGTTTTGAGTTTTACCAAAGAAAAAAAAAAAAAACTTCAAAATAGTTTCTAACATTAAAAAAAACGCATTTGATCCGTACAAAAGCTGTACCAAACACACTATATAGAAATTGAAATCTAAGAAAATCATTGAAATCAAGATTTTGGCCTTTGCGCTTTGCCAAGGACACATCGCCTTCATGCAATTAATACTGAAAAGTTGGCGTTGTTGTATTTTGTATGATATTCACTCTACCTGCAGAAAAGGGAACTTGGAGGGTAAGACTAACCTTAGCCTTACAGGCGGCTTTTTTTTTTCTTAGGAAAAAGACAATTCGGTTTTTTATTTTTATTTTATTATTATTATTATTATTATTTTTTTAAATTTTTAATGCTACCCAATTACAAATTAAAATACTTCTTGAATTGTAATGAGTTTGAATTTGAAAACCTAACTGTGGACACCCTTACTATAAATGTGTAAAGTAGGATTTGAACTCTTCATGTACCACAAATATGGAAAGGGGGATGCACATAGTTTAACTACAATACACTTACAGTATAATTAATGGATCAAGATCCCCTACCCATCTTTTTTTTTTGCTCATCTTTCAAGCATCCGTTGACATGTGGCAAACAAACAAAAGAATGGCTGAGATCACTTTGCTTTATTTTTTTTTTCTCTCTTTCTCCTGAAACGACACCGTATGTGTCTTTCAAACAAAAAAATTAACCCTTGTCTGTTCGGCTGTTCCCCACACCCTCCACAGCAATTGCGCCGTCGTGAACCACCTCTGATCTAGCCGCCGCGAACAAGTTAACCCTTCTCTCATCTCGCCGGCGATTAGACCCAGAACCACCCCTCTGTCACGCCACCGACGATTAGGTTTTGCACCACCGTTACAATTTTTTACTTGTTTTCTTGCTGCAATACTTCACTGAATCTGGTTTAGATGGGGAAAGGGTCTCATCTTAAAACCTTTACTTCTTGATTATTTCGACTAGAAGCTCATAAAATGTTTCTTTATCTGGTCCAATTATTTTGAACTATTTTGTGATTGATTTATGCTCATTCAACAGCCAACTAGTTGTGAATTTTAATTATGATGCGTTTTTGTTAGGGCTGGTTGGGGTGCTCTGTTTTCGTATTTTATGGGTGCTCTGTTTTTATGAGGTTGCGTTTGCCTTTGGTGGGTCTGATGTTTCTTGTCTTCTGTGCTTCTGGTGGTCCTTGTGTCTCTTTTTTCTCGTGTTGTTTCGCCTTGCTACTGTTTGTTTGGTGTATTGGGCGCTTGCCCTCTTCTTTTAATGAAAATGGTTCAAAAAAAAAAAGTAGTGATTTGCTACAAGCAAAGTATTTGATGTCAATTTGATAATTGAATAGTAGTGATTGGCTAGAAGCAGAGCATTTGAGTAATGTATAGAGAACAGTTAGAATTTTGAATGGAAAGTGAAGTCTTACTGTAAGTCTGTAATGTCTTTTTATTTCCATTTCCAATTTGATCCTTGATGTTTTCTTGCTTCAATAATTCACTGAATTTTTTTTTATTGATTAGAAATAGTTAACGGTACATTTTTTTGGGTGATTGTATGTTTTGGATAGCAATTGATGTTCAACGTTGGCAACTGATTGAACAGTACATGATTTACAACCCGTGTGACATTTCTATGCCCGTAGATCATGGCATCTAACTGGGTTAGGAAATTAAAATACCCCATCGAACCCCTTTATTTTCCCCACAATCATTTTACTCCAAAAAATGGCAACAAATTCAGTGGCAATGCTGATACTGGCTTTGTTGACCCTCTGCATTGGCTCAGTACTTGCAGACTGGAACATTTTGAACCAGATCAAAAGCAGCAGCAAATAGCTTGAAAAACTACTGTGAAAGTTGGAGGATAAATGTTGAGGTGAACAACATAAAATCCAAGCATTTTTACAATCACCTTGCTGCTCTCTCCGAGGTGATGGTAAAGATGCTTGGATTTTTGATGTTGATGACACTTTTCTCTCTACCATTCCTTATGACAAGAAACATGCTTTTGGGTATGTAATAGTAATATCATGTCATCCATCTATTTTTCTTTCTTTTTATTATAAGCTAAGTTTCACTAATTGTTTGTGTGTTATTATTAAAGAGGAGAGAAGGTAAATGCAAGCTCTTTGGAAGCATGGATGAAATCAAGCAAGGCACCAGGTCTTGAGCACACACTCAGTCTCTTCAATGAAATCAAAAACAAAGATGTTAAGATCTTCTTAGTCTCTTCAAGAAGGGAAACTCTGTCGAGGATGATCATCAACAACTTTTATGTTTGATAAAAAAAAAAAAACTTTAGTCATGTATACAAAACAGCTGTAATGTTGAATTCTTACAACTCTGAATAAAATAATACTAAAAATCAGTGTTCTAGTATACGCTAGGCGCTAGTCGGGCGGTGGACTAGCGCCTAGGCGGTTTTCTAGGCGGCCCGTTTTTTTTACATGGAATTTTTTTTTCCCTACCTATAAAACCAAATCCACACCTGTGGGGAAAATATTATTTGTTTGGTCTTCCTTATCTAGATTTTGATGTGGATTTGTATGTTATGTGAGATCTGAGTTGGGCTCCTATTGGCTAAGAAGCACCGATTCGGATACTGGTACGGATACGACATAGATATGAATATATCGATACGAAGTTTTCCGAAAAATTAGGATACGTATACGTTTAGGATATATATATTTATATATATGAATTAATTTGTCCCACTTTCTCTCTAGTTTTTTGTTTATTTTTTAATTTTTTTTGGGGGACAGCGAGTGTGCTGGATCCCAATCTCCCATATTCCCACCTCTTATCTTTTTTTCCCACCTTCCTTCTACTTATTTATTTATTTTTTGGGGGGACAGCAACACAGGTCAAAGGCTGTATCCCACCATTATCTTTTCCTTTTTTTTTTTCAATTCTTATTCCTTATCCACGATCCTCTCTCTACCTCAAGGCTCAAGCACATTTCAACTCCCTCTCTCCATTTCATCGACTCTCTAGATCTCCATCGCTATCTCTTCGTTTCAACTTCTCTCAAGCTCCATCTCTTCATTTCTTTTAGTTTCTCTCCAAATCTTCACACACTTTCTATTTCTCCATCCTTTTCATTTTATTCTTTCGATTTGGTTTTGCGATTCGCCGATTTGGTTTTGCGATTGAAAGGGAATAAAGGAATTAGGGATTCAGATTTGGTTTTGGCGTTTGCGATTGAAAGCCTGAAAGGGGATTTGGGGAAAATTGAAAAGAAGACAAAACGGCAACGTTTTATTGAAGCCGGTTTAAAAAAAAACGGTCAAGGCCGGTTTGACTCCGCCTAGACCCGATTAATCGGTCTGAACCGAACTAGTCTGCCGATTTTTTTGAGTGTTGACCATTGACCGTTGATTGTTGACTGTTGACCGATTTTTTCAGGCGTTTTTGGCCAACTCGGGTCGGCCGACTACCGCACAGCGTCTAGGCGGCCGCCCAGACCGTTTTTTCGAACACTGCTAAAAATCATTCCAATAAAGAAGAGTTATTTGAAGTCTGAGAATCTTGAAATGCAGATGTGAAATTCTGCATATTTTGTTGAAGCAATGCTTGAAAATTTGTCTATTGAGATCGCTCATAGGGATTAGGGAGTATTTGCCATTGGATTGGATGCACTACAACTTTGCAATTGTTGTTGGAACTGTGAAAGCACATGTGATAAATAATTATTAAGTAAAAAAAATAAGATGTAAATTTACTTAAATTTGAAGGAAATAAGATATTGAAAAATACTTACAGAATATGGATTATAAACTGTTTATTGATATTGAATTTCACCAACCATAGGAGATAATTGACTTTGTGGCTGGACAAAAAGTAATATTCAATAATAAAAACACATCAATATAAATTAACTAATAGAGTAAATTAAAAATGTTTTACCTTATATATTGGAGAGTGTGATAGAGGATAAGGAAAATCAACAACCTTAGGAGACAATTGACTTGGAGGCTGTACAAAAAGTAGTATTCAAGATTACAAACTTATCAAATGAAGTAACTGATATTAAGCAAATTAAAAATGATTTACCTCTTTAGATGCTTGAAAGTGTGGAAAAGGATTTGATAACTTATCAATTGACTTGGCGGCTAAAACTTTTTCCAAACTACTTTTAATTCTACGTCTTCCTTTTGATGTTTCCTTCTTCTTTAACCCTTTTGCTTTCACCAAATTGGAATCTTGAGTACAATTTACTTCATTATTGAGATCTTGAGGTTCACGGTCTTTCTCATGAATATTTCCTTCCATTTCTAAACATAAAATATTTTCAACTAATTTTGCCAAGTTGTTTGCATGCTTATTTGCTACATTATAAGCTTTTTCACTTTCAGAAGCCCTACTTGATATCCTAGTAAAGACAGAACACAAGAATCTGTATCGACATGTCTGCTGCAACTTTGGGTCTGCCTCAATACTATGTCCATGCATGTCTTGCACAGATTCAACTCGAGCTTGTTTTGTCCACCTTTTTAAGATATAACTAATAGGAATTTCTTTAATGCTCATTCGTTCTCTAAGAACTATAATGACATGACTACATAAGACTCCCTTAATCTCAAACATCCTACAGCTGCAAGATAAAGAATCATCACTTTCTTGTATTACTTATCACTTCTTTGGACTGTTTTCCGCATCAACCATGTAAAACAACTTCCCATCATCCTCAACACAATTAGTTATAACCAATTCAATAGCTTCTACAAACTGTTCTTGGAATTCTTCAAAGATTGCCTTCATGTAAACTTCTCTTGCTTGAGACAACATTTTACAGGGAATTTTCAAATTCACCATCTTATAACACAAATCATATTCCACCTCTAACTCCTTATATCGTTTGTCATTAACTAATCTCTCAAAATGCATAAAAAAATTTGCCACATTAATACCAAAATTCAAATAATCTTTCAAACTAGCATTGAAACTTTCACTAAGTTGCGTGCTCCTCATTCCAGCTGACCATGCTCTCCTGACATATGCATAAGCCCATTTCGCTCTCATGTCAAAAATACTACTCAGCCAATTATTATCATGCACATTATATTGATCAAGCATTTGACTCCAAGTAGTTAAAAACTCTTCTTCCTCCTCAATATCATTCATAAAAGCAGATAACACATTTTTCACCCCACCAGGACCTCTAAACACACTATTCATATGTTTTAAGGCATTTTGCATTATATGCCATGTACAAAGCCTATGGTATGTGTCAGGCATCACCTGTAAAATAGCTTTGGCCATAGCCGCATCTTGATCCGTGAAAATTGTTTTTGGAGTCTTTCAAGACATTGCTTGCAAAAATGTTTGAAATAACCATACAAATGAATCGACGGTTTCATCATACATTAAAGATGCCCCAAATACAATGGTCTCTCGATGATGGTTTAGCCCAACAAACACCGCAAATGATCGATTTTGTTTGTTAATCTTGTAAGTTGTATCAAAACTTACAACATCCCCAAATTGACTATAATCAATTATCATTCTAGCATCTGCCCAAAAAATATTTGTGATTTGCTCCTTATTGTCTAATTGGACCGAATGAAAAAATGATGGATTTTTCAATGTCTCATCAGAAAAATATTTTAATACACAACCTGCCTCTCCATAAGCTAATTTTCTTTGTCTTTTTGATATGAGATAATTCTTTTGGTCTTGTTTTGTGTAACCAAGACACTCTCTTCCACCCACTTGCCTACCCATTATCTCATATGTAGACTTAGGTGAAAGTCTAGCTTCTTCGGCCAAATCCACTTCAATTGCTGGTGAACTGGTTAATTTTCTTTGAGAAGGAAGCATATGAGTACACTCTTGCATTACAAGTGGATGATTATGCCCTTCTACAAAATGATTGACAAAAAATTTATTTTTCTTCCTGTCCAACTTAATGCATAATTTAGCATCACAACCTGTCCTTGTATCGGCTCTATGTTTTATAACCAAAACATCTCGTTTATCTTGCGGTCAAAAACCCTCCTTACAACAAACAAAAATCCTAGAGGTGATTTCACCTGTATGTTTGTTCTTGGCAACTGCATCTCTTATAATACTGAACCCCATTCTTCGTCCATACGAATTATAAAACTCATATGCACATTCATCTGAGTCAAATTCCATACCAAATCTAGGCTTCCAATCAAAATCAGTGGTATCCATTTTAAAACAAGAATATTATCCAAAAGTTTAAATACACTTGTAACAAAAACATACAATCAGTTGCCAACGTTGAACATCGGTTGCTATCCAAAACATACAATCATCAAAAAAAAAATGTACTGTTAACTATTTCTAATTAATAAAAAAATAAAAATAAATAAAAATAAAAATAAAAACACAGCAGACATGCAGCATCAGACCAAACAAACAGCAACATCAGACAACATCAGACCCACCAAACAAAGAGAGAAATTCATAAGTAGCCATAACACTTATCATACTTTTGTTTTTAACCACTTTTGAATTTTTAATTGTTAATAACCACTTTTTTAAAAAAAATTCAATTTAGTACCATGAATTACCAGAGTACCCTTGAAAATAGTATTCTTTAAACCTCGAAACAAACTTGAAATCACGACTAAATTGAAATACACAAACTTGAAATCATGCCTAACTGGAAATATTAAAACTTGAAATCATGCCTAAAATATAAATATTCAAACTTGAAATCTGGACTAAAATGAAATTTTCCCTTCTTCTTCCTCTTCTTCTTCCTTAGGTTTAGGTTTTTTTTTTTTCTTTTCTTTTTTGTTACAGATCCATGGAGGCCGCGGTGAACCAGCGAAGGAGCAACGCCATCGTCATCGTCATCCCGTCGCCGACGCTCGTCGACGAAGCTGCAGCGAACCGGCGAAGCTGCAGCGAACCGGCGAAGCTGCAACGACCGGTGATCCAACTGCGCGTGAGGGGCTGCCGCGACGCCCAGAAGCTCGCCGAAGCTCGGCGACGCCGGCGAGAGGCAAATCGGGGAGAGAGTGTGGCAGATCGGGGAGAGAGAGAGAGGCAAACCGGGGAGAGAGAGGTTGATCGTGAGAGAGAGCAGAGGAGAGAGAAAGAAAAAGAAAAGAAAGGAGAGAGAGAGAGCTAATTTGGGGGTTTTTATATGAGGGCTTTTGAGTAATTTCTCAAAAACATGGTTAAAAACAATTAAAAGTATGCATGTGGTTAAAAAAGAAAATCCTATAATTATATGGGTCAGTTTTGGCAATTTCCACCCAAACAAACATCAGCAAGTGCCCAATACACCAAACAAACAGCAGCAAGGCGAAACAACACAAGAAAAAAGAGACACAAGGACCACCAGAAGCACAGAAGACAAGCAACATCAGACCCACCAAAGGCAAACGCAACCTCATAAAAACAGAGCACCCATAAAATACGAAAACAGAGCACCCCAACCAGCCCCAACAAAAACGCATCAGAATTAAAATTCACAACTAGTTGGCTGTTGAATGAGCATAAATCAATCACAAAATAGTTCAAAATAATTGGACCAGATAAAGAAACATTTTATGAGCTTCTAGTCGAAATAATCAAGAAGTAAAGGTTTTAAGATGAGACCCTTTCCCCATTTAAACCAGATTTAGTGAAGTATTGCATCAAGAAAACAAGTAAAAAATTGTAGAGAGCAAAAAGAAACATACGGTGGAGCAAAACCTAATCGCCGGTGGCGTGACAGAGGGGTGGTTCTGGGTCTAATCACTGGCGAGATGAGAGGAGGGTTAACTTGTTCGTGGCAGCCAGATCTGAGGTGGTTCACGACGGCGCAATTGTTTTGGAGGGTGTGGGGAACAGCCGAACAGACAAGGGTTAATTTTTTTGTTTGAAAGACACATACGGTGTCGTTTCAGGAGAAAGAGAGAAAAAAAATAAAGCAAAGTGATCTTAGCCATTCTTTTGCTTGTTTGCCACATGTCAGCGGATGCTTGAAAGATGAGCAAAAAAAAGATGGGCAGGGGATCTTGATCCATAATTAATGGGTAGCATTACCAAGGGTGGAGCCGTGGAGGTGCATTGAGACCATTTGCATTTAACTTCAAATACAAATAAAATTAGCCCAACTTTAATTTATAAAAGTGTACAAGGAGTCTTTTTGATTATTTTGGAAGAGTAGTGGTATGAAATGTCTTTAGAAAAGAAGCATAAAAAGTGAATTGGATTGTGAGGAGAAGCTCTAAACAATAAATCCACCAATGGTGGAGAATAAATCTCTTCTAGACAAAGGATATTTGCTGCGATCTTCTCTAACCGGTGAAGATCATGGCACATCAAGGCGATTGCCCCTAGTTGGAAGAGATATGCTCTTCACCGCAACGGAGACTCCATCACTGGTAGAGATGTTTCTTTATGTTATTTTTCTCTTTTTTTAATTTTTAAAAGAGTGATGATGTTAACAATCCACAAAATATTTGTTTACACTACATTTAAATTTTTTTTTTATTAATGACAATTTTAACCTGAATTAAAATTACTAAACAAGACAAAAACATTTCTAAAGACAATCAAAATTAGTTTTTTTATTTTTTATATTTTATAGAAAACAATGTTTTTTTTCCCCATTTCTAGTGTTGATTGAGAAGTGATGGAGAATGACATGCAACTAAAAGAAAATCATGACTGATAGAGAAGCACCTTTCAACATTGTTTTCTTTTTCTTTCGTTCTTTCTATTTTTTTTTTTTTTGAAACATCCTTTTATTTTTTTTTAATTTTTTTTAAAGTAATCCTTCTTTCTATTTGGAGGTTGCATGAAGCTAATTTTTTAATGGAAAATCTCTCAAACACATTGATTTATAATTAAGTTAGTGTGATTTTAAGCTTTAATTATTCTACACTAAAATTTTAATTTGATGGTGCAAAGAATTCAAAAATAAAATAAAATTACATAGGCTCACTACTACAAAAATGCTTAAAGACATCACTAGAAATCACTAAAAGAAATCGGTTTTTGGTAACCGATTTTAAAAAAGCTTTTAGAAATCAGTTTTTATAAAAACCGATGTCTTAAAAATTACAATTTCAAAAGACATCGGTTTTTAAGAAAACCGATATTAAAAAAAAACGTTTAGACATCGGTTTTTATGAAAACCGATGTCTTAAATTTTGCGTTGAAAAGACAACGGTTTTTATAAAAACCGATATTAAAAGCAAGCGTTTAGACATCGGTTTTTATAAAAACCGATGTAGATTCAAAAGCAAAATTTTAATCTGACCTATGTCCACATTCAAGGGCACATCTCTAAAAATACTCAACGTTATTTGCTCAACTTTTGACACCAGAAAGTAGACATGCAAACAAACACTTTTAAATCAGAAAATATTCCAAAAATCGATTTGGAAAAGTGAGAAAATGAGCGATGAAAACAGCTCACTCGCGGATTCACGAATCGCTTCTGACCTTTGACTGAATAATTGATCATAACTTTCAAAATACCACCCGGAATTTTACGTTCTTTATACCGTTGGATTCGTATCGAAAAATTGAAGAACTCAACATGGACAAAAAATTTATTTCCTTGCCAAAAGATACAGTTTTAAGGAAAGCGTTTTCACAAAAATATCTCCAATCGCTTCAATTCTGACCTTTGACTGAAAAATTGATCATAACTTTCAAAATACCAACCGGAATTTTACGTTCTTTATACCGTTGGATTCGTATCGAAAAATTAAAGAACCCAACATAGAAAAAAAAAATTTTTCCTTGCCAAAAGATACAGTTTTAAGGAAAGAATTTTTACAAAAATATCTCCAATCGCTTCAATTCTGACCTTTGACTGAAACATTGATCATAACTTTCAAAATACCAACCGGAATTTTACGTTCTTTATACCGTTGGATTCGTATCAAAAAATTGAAGAATCTACCATGGAAAAAAAAATTTATTTCCTTGCCAAAAGATACAGTTTTAAGGAAAAGGTTTACACAAAAATATCTCCAATCACTTGACCTTTGAGTACTCATGAATAATTGATCATAACTTTCAAAATACCGCCCGGAATTTTACGTTCTTTATACCGTTGGATTCGTATTGAAAAGTTGAAGAACTGAAAATGGACAAAAAAATTTATTTCCTTGCCAAAAGATACAGTTTTAAGGAAAGAGTTTACACAAAAATATCTCCAATCGCTTCAATTCTGACCTTTGACTGAAAAATTGATCATAACTTTCAAAATACCACCCGGAATTTTACGTTCTTTATACCGTTGGATTCGTATTGAAAAATCGAAGAATCCATCATGGAAAAAAAAAAAATTTCTTGAGGAAAATTTTACACAAAAATATCTCCAATCGATCGACCTTTGAGTACTCATGAATAATTGATCATAACTTTCAAAATACCATCCGGAATTTTACGTTCTTTATACCGTTGGATTCGTATCAAAAAATCAAAGAATCTACCATGGACAAAAGAAATTATTTTGTTGCCAAAAGATACAGTTTTAAGAAAAAGTTTGCACAAAAATATCTTCAATTGCTTCTGACCTTTGACTGAATAATTGATCATAACTTTCAAAATACCGCCCATAATTTTACGTTCTTTATACCGTTGGATTCGTATCGAAAAATCAAAAAATCTAGCATGGATGAAAAAAATTATTTCGTTGCCAAAAGATACAGTTTTAGGGAAAACGTTTGCATAAAAATATCTCTAGCAGAACACAAAACCACACAATAAAAAATGAAATGAAAAATAAACCCACCAATAAAATTTATTTAATATATGTATGTTTGTAGTAGAAATTAGAATTTTGATTAGTTGAGTAAATTTAAATTTATCAAACAAGTTTTTTTTTTTTTTTTTTTTTTTTCTAACAATTCATATAGGTTATATATATATATATCTTGTGCAATTGTTAACACATTCAATCTTGTAGTCAGGCGGTAAAGGCTTACCACTTTGACTTTGAGGTTGCGAGTTCGATTCCTCATAATGACAATTAATTGTCATTATTATCATAGGTGGGGTTGGCCGGTGGCGGTGGCCGGAGGTGGGGCGTGCCGGCGGCGGTGGCCGGAGGTGGGGTGTGCCGGCGGCGGTGGCCGGTGGTGGTGGCTGGTCGGTGGCCGGCGACAGTGGGATTTTTTTTTGTAATTCATCAATTTTACATCAGGTTTTTTAAATCGGTTTTAACTAAAACCGATGTCTTTTCTCCTACGTTTTTAAATCGGTTTTATAGGTTTTTTAAATCGGTTTTAACTAAAACCGATTTCTTTTCTACTAGGTTTTTAAATCGGTTTTAAGTAAAACCGATTTCTTTTCTCTTGTTTTACATCGGTTAAAAACCGATGTCTTTTGCCCTTTTTTTTCTAAATCACTCAAAAAGAGATCGGTTTTAAAAAATTCAAAAACCGATTTCTTCCATATAAAAAAACCGATTTCTTTTGCATTTTTTGTAGTAGTGGCTACTTCTTTGCATACAGAATTTTATTATAAAAATAATAATAATTATATATTGGTTAACAGAACTTTAATCCACTACGTTAGAAATAATTTCTAATGTAAAAGGTTCTTCGGAGAATCCAGATCCTAAATCCAAATATTCTCATTAGAGGTTTATGTATATGGAATAGGATGGAGGATGATTGGTCGTCTTCTTATAGTCAATAAGTTAAGAATTTGATTAATTGTTTGATTTCTTTGTACTAGAATTAGATGATTGATTAAAAAAAAAAAAAGAATTGGATGGTTGAAATTATTGCATTTTAGGGTTTTAGATATAACCCCAAATAATTGTTTTAATTCAAGGAATATCCTCATTTTATCTTATAATTTTTTGGTTGATTTAATTAATTAATTTTTTTAAATGGAGTGTCAAAAGATGAAATGGATAATTTTGGAAAAAACTAACTGTCTTTAGAATTTTTTTTAAATTTAAATTTTAGAATGGAGTGTCTTCAGAAAAAAAAATGTAAAATGAAAAAATTGGATTGTAAAGAGAAAATCTCATTTTAAAACCTTAAAATAAGGGATATTTTAGACTCTTTCCATCTTTGCCATTGACCATTAGACGATACCGGAGCAAAACTAACATGATGAAGGGATTAATTTCAAAAAATAAAAACATGATGAAGGAATGAAGGGATACCAATGCAACAATTTTGAAATTTCCAAGAAGGTTTGTGTAATTATGGCCTAAAGTGAGTGCAATATTGTCAAAATGCGGAAGCATTTGTGCAATTTGCCCCAGATGAAATTGAGTTGCGATAGAATATGAGTGTGTTTAGTATGGCTTTTCAAGTAGATCTTCTAAAGTAGATCTTTTATTAATAAAGCTTTTATTGAGTAGAGCTTTTAACAATAAAAATCTTTTAGTCGTATAAATTACAAAAAAAATGTTGACAATGTATTTTTAAAAAGAGCTTTTGGTTGTATAAATTATAAAAAAAGTGTTGACAATGTATTTATAATGAAAGAGTTGTATGGTGAAATATCTAAAATTTATAAATAGTAGTTGAAACAATTCATATGTTCAAAAAAAGCTCAGAAAAGGTTTTTTGAAAATTTTGGGCTTCTTTGGGTAGACATAAAATAGCTTTTATAAAGGGTAGTTGAAATAATTCATATATTAAAAAACTGTTTTGAGTTTTGCCTAAAAAAAAAAAATACTTCAAAAGAGCTTTTAGCATTAAAAAAATATTTTTAATCATTTCGAAAACCGTAACAAACACACACTATATAGAATTTGAAATCTCTATCATTGAAACAAAGAAAATCATTGAAATCAAGATTTTGGCCTTTGCCCTTGCCAAGGACACATCACCTTCATGCAATTAATATTGAAAAGTTGGCGGCGTTGTATCTTGTATGCGACTAAATCTTGGGTGCAGCGGGATGCACCATGCATCCCCCATCCAGATGTTGCCACGTCAGCAAAATCTTTTGATTTTGCAGATGTGGCAACATCAGGGTGGGAGATGCATGGTGCATCGGATGCACCCAAGTTCTTCTCCTTGTATGCTATTCACTCTGCCTGCAGAAAAGGGAACTTAGAGGGTAAGAGTGTTAAGACCTAGGAAGCACGGATACTCCATTTGGTGGAGGTAACTCGTATCGAACTCATATCCAGTTCAGATACTTCCCGGATATTTCAGGATACGTATCCGATACACCAAATGGAGTATTCGTTGACTTTTTCACAAGTTTGACTAGAGGGTACTTGGGGGATACTTAGGGGATACTTGGAGGATACGTTTGGGGCAATATTATAATTATTTTAGTACAAAATGGGGTCAAATTATAATTTCAAAATTTTAGGAGTCAAAATGAAATTGTAAGGAAATTTTGGTTTTGATTCCATTGACATGGAGAATACCGGGATACTTGAGATTGCAAACCTTTGTCTTGATGAACCAGAGTCAGAGGTGAATTATTTATATCCTTTAACAATATGAATGGTGATAATGAAGTTAATTAGGAATTTAAAATATGTTTTATGAATTTTTTTTATGTATTATTTAGATTTTGTAATATGTTATGACTTATGTGGCGTATGTTTTATTTGGATTTTGTAATATGTTCGACTTATGGGACATGTTTTATTTGGATCCTGTAATATGTTACATTGTTATGACTTATGTAGTTATGTGACATGTTTTATTTGAATTCTGAATATGTTTTTATTTTGAATGAATTATCAAATATGTTTTCATATATTAATATTATTTTTTAAATATAAATATATATTATTTTAATTGACGTATCCTGCCGTATTCGTATCCTAGTTTTTAAAGCTTTACCGTATCCCCGTATCGTGCCGTATCCGTATCCCGTATCCCGTATCCCATATCCGTATCCGTATCCGTATCCGTGCTACATAGGTTAAGACTAACCTTAGCCTTACAAGCGGCTTCTTTTTTTTTTTTTTTTTTTCATAGGAAAAAGACAATTCTGTTTTTTTTTTTAAATTTTTTTTTTAACATTTTAATTTTTTAATTTTTAACACTACCCAATTACAAATTAAAATACTTCTTGAATTGTAATGGGTTTGAATTTGAAACCCTAACTGTGGATATGCTTTGGTAGGCACTCCATTGTAGATATGCTTAGTTTAACTACAATATGAAAATGTGTAAAGTAGGATTTGAACTCTTCACGTACCACAAATATAGAAAGGGAGATGCACAAAATTTAACTACAATACACTTACGGTATTTACCAAGGGTTGAGCCGTGGAGGTGCATTAAGACCATTTGCATTTAACTTCAAATACAAATAAAATTAGCTCAAATTTAGTTTATAAAAGTGTACAAGGAGTCTTTTTGATTATTTGGAAGAGTAGCAATATAATTTCCAAACCGACTTACGTGGTAGGCATCAGATGGTTATAAAGAAAAAAACAGAAAAAAAGAAAAAATCAAATGGTTTCCTTTTACGCATATGCAAACAGACGTACGTGGTAGGCATCGAAACTTGATAATTGAAAAGCATATGCTTGTGCAAAATTGACAGTGACTGAAGCTGAGAGGCCACATGGTATGCAATTCCAAACCGACCATTTTAATAACGTTGCAGCCCAGCATTTAACACAAGTCTCCGCGCACATACACACTTATAAATACATGACAAATCACTGGATTCTAATATTCATAAATTCTCTTACATTTCTCTCAAAAGCTTCCTCATAATAATCAATCAATTTGAAATGGGCAAGTTTGACGCTGCGAGAATTTCGACAGAAGTTGCTCCACCTCAATTTGTTTCCGTGGCAAAGCGGCCATTGACGAACATGTTGGCCACCATTTTTGAGGACGAAAATGATTTTGGAGGAGTTGGTGTTTTTGAAAGGCTATCCTCAACATCAATATGTGCCTCGCCTACACTTCATCTTTCAAGAGTGCACATTGACAAGTCATTCTTGTTGAGAAGCACTTAGACAGTGGCCACAGCAACTACATCAGCTCTCTATATATCTACTTCATTCAACTTCACTTTTTCAATTTTATATATTGAGAGAAATAAAAGAAGAAGAGCGATTGATTGATTGATCGTCTATTTCTCAGATCATCAATCTACTAGTCATGCTCATGGCAGGTTTAGCAAGAATAAATAGATGAGGGAGGAATAGCAATTTTACAATGCGAGATTGCATATGTTGTTTTTGCAATATCTTGTTAGGTTATTTTTCTTTAATTTGTGTGGGAAATTTTTAATTCCTCTAACCATTTTCATAGTTGAGGAGTTAGATTTCCCATATTAGAGCAGAGCAACTTAGATTCAAATAAATCTTTTTCTTTTGATTCTAATTCAACTTTTTATTTATATTGCTTGATTTAGATTCGTTAGATTTCAATTTAACGGTTCAAATAAATTAATGAGGAGTTTTAAAAATAAAAGGGATAATTAGATGGGAAATTCAGTTAAAATGATAGGCGAAGAGTGTGATGGAAATGGCCATGCGTAGGGAAAATTACTTTAGTGGCCACTCAACTATGAATTAACACTAAATTATAAAAAATTATAAAATTTTCATTAACATTCGTTAGATTTCAATTTAATGGTTCAAATAAATTAATGAGGAGTTTTAAAAATAAAAGGGATAATTAGATGGGAAATTCGATTAAAATGACAGGCGAAGAGTGTGATGGAAATGGCCATGCGTTGGGAAAATTACTTTAGTGGCCACTTAATTGTTAATTAAAACTAAATTTAAAAATATATATATATATATAAAATTTTCATTTAATTTCGTTAGATTTCAATTTAATGGTTCAAATAAATTAATGAGGAGTTTTAAAAATAAAATGGGGGATTTCAATATAGCCACTGTTAAGATGCCAAAACCACATATAGCCACAAGTTATTAAAAAACCAATGCTGACCACTTTATTGTATTTAAGTATCTGATCTTACAATTGTACCCCTATTTAATTGTTCTGACTTGACATTTAAGTTTTCTTGAAAAGGACTAAATTACCCCTTGATGATGCATTCGCGCTTGAAAAGGAAAAACGGAAAGCCAGTCTGTAACAAAACTGATCAAAGTGAAAACGGGAAAGCCAGTGAAGAACGATGACCGCGGGTGAGGGAAAACGGGAAAGCCTTGAAAAGGGAAAACGGGAGTGAAGAACGACGACCGCAGGTGAGGGAAAACGGGAAAGCAGGAAAGCGGGAAAGGCTTGAAATGGGAAAACGGGAAACCCAATATCTCGATGACCACAGTGTGTGGAGACAAGGTAGGATCGAATTAGCTGTGTTCTTAATCGGCACGATCCCTAATTATTTCCGTAATATTTGATTTGATATAAGGGACTTATGTCCTTTATCCCTTTTTCTATTGTGTTAATCCTAATGTGGTATTAGGGTTTTTTTGAAAATCTATAATTCCTTGAAATCTGGAAATCTGCCAAAAGTAATACAATAACGCTCGGTGTGTATGATAAATATATCTAAGGGGGGTGTGAATAGATTTTAACTATTATTACCCAATTTTCGCATGCAAGTCAATTTTACGAAAATGCCTCTACTAGTCAAAAATACAAGCAAGTGTAATATAGTGCGGAATTTAAATAACACTTGATGTATACGTGGAAACCCAACCACTGGAAAAAACCACTGGTTGTTTAGTGCGCCACACTCGGACCTCGAAATCAACTAATTGAAATGGAGTTTACAACCTATATAGACATCGTCTAACACTCCGGTCAATAACCCCCCACTTCTACCACTCGGGCCTTTAAAATTGGCTATAGTCCTAATTGCTTGAGGCCTAAGCAACCTTAGTCCCACGACTTAATCCTCAATGAAGAGATTATGCAACCTATGTGAATATGTATAAATATTCAAATAACAAACAAGGCTAGGTAACCTTAGATGCTTATCTAGGATGATGATATAATCAATTTAAATCAGCCATAGATATCAATTTCTAAATGACATGTCAAATAGCTTAGCTAATCAAGATTGATCAAAAACCTAATTAGCTATCACAATACAACACTCAATCAATTCATCACAATCAATTCTCTATTCTTATATTTATCATATGATCAAAAACATACAAGTAAATTAAAAGAGAATGGCTTGATAGCAAAATACTAAAATAAGATGAAATTAATCAAAATCTTACCAAGCATGTTGTGATGATGCAAACCCATTCATGGATGAATGCAAGATGAACTTTGATGCACAAAGGAATGTATTTGAGTGTTTAAATGAGCAAACTTGGTTGCTTTTTCTCTCAAAATCTCTCTTTAAAATATAGGGTTCTTGATAATCAAAGAGAAATGTTCAGAACAAGAGAAAGTGAGATATTTATAGGCATGAAAAACAGAGCATGTGAAAATACAAGTTTGCCTCTGAAATCGCACGATCGGCGGTTTCATTCGGCGACTAGGTCACCATTTCAAACAGTCGAATTGAACCCAAGAAGAACAGGGGAACAACGGCGGTTTCAATCGGCGGTTTCGAAACCGCCGAACCAACCACAGAATCAAACCCGAGGAATAAATCAATCAGGTAAGATTGGTGGTTTCAAACGGCGGTCGGTGGCCGCCGATCGTAACCACAGAATCACTCCAGACTTTTCTGGACTGAAACGGCGGTTTCAATTCGGCAGCCAGGTCACCGATCAAACCGTCGATTCACCAGTGATGGTGAATCTAAAGGAGAAGCCAAGAGTATTCTCCGTGGGCGGTCTTCACGTAAAACCAAGCACATTCTAGTGCATGCGCAGACGTTTCTGAACACTATCGGGAAACGAATTACTAAGCACATATACACACAACAAGATATCAATCAAAGTGCTAGTGTGTAAAGTGATATGTGAAGAGTATGCACACAAGTACAAGTATGCTTAGCGTGTGTGTGCTAACTAAATCTCTTCAAAGAAAAACTAAGCACTAGAGATTATACCTTTGGCGTGCTTGTCTCTTGAGGTCTTGTTAGAGCCTTCGAGCTTGAAGTTCAATCACCTAAACTACCCTTACACAATCAACCCCAACAAGTGGTTTGTCCACAAAATAAGCCAATCAATATATGGGAATCCTTACAATCTCCCCCTTTGGCTGTTTCGTGACAAAACCACCACTCATATTGATTCCTCACAACATAATAGAAACTACGGGTCTACAATGATTTTCTACTTTACAAAGAGATATATAAAAAATAATTTTGAAGTCTTCAATCTCATGTAGAACAATCAATCCCTGAAAGCAAAAGTTCTATTCTTCCCAATACAAGTAAAATGTGAGATTAATCAAGTGAGAACATAAACAAGCATTTGCATTCTTGAAATTTAAGTACAACAATAACATCATGCAATGTTGATGAATGCAATGCTCCCCCTTAAATGGTTACTCCCCCTCAATGTGTTGTATCCCCAACATGCACAATTGCTACCACAATTTGCAACTCCCCTTACCACCATTCTACTCCCCCTTTTTGTAATGATATAGGCAAATGAGTAGTCCCCAACCGGGTCACTTAGCAAAGAGAGATAGTAGCATACTATATACTTGCATAATCATATAAGCCACTTTATGCAACTCAATCAATTGGAGAGAAACAAGGAGATTTATTTAAAATAAATGTGTGAATCAAAACATGCTTTGCATACAAGACATGTCGAATTCAAGTCCAAAAAACAATGGTATTTGGCAAAGCAAACGACAAAGGTTTCTAATAAGAATTCAAACCAATTTCACCAATGTCATGAGAGAAGCAAGGATATAGAGTTTTCATTGATTTTAATATATGAGCAACTATATCCATCTTTATAAGCCAAACATGTCATGAGCAACTTTGCACTCTATTTGATTTTTCCGAGAATGAAACCCGTATGATAGTAGACATGTTCAACAATTAAAGAAAGAGAGACATTTGGATTTTAAAATCCTTTGAACGGATACAAGATCCTTTATTCATTGAGTCTCATAAGCTTTTTCACACAAGTTTTGCATTTTAAGAATATGCAATCATCAATTCATGCTTTTTCGTTTGAGTATGTCATATGAATTTCATGCTTTTTCATTTGACATTAGCATGTTATATTAGCTCATGCTTTTCAATTTTTAAGCATGTCATTAAGAATCATCATGTCATGGAGATAACTATAGGTCATTCAAATCATACTTCCTATGTAAATCTCCTAGTCCAAAAATGCATGTTTGAACATAAATACGACATGGATTGTAAACAAGCATGGTTCACACTTATTGAATTGAAAACATATATACATATGTGCAACCAAGCTTACTCAAGCAATCAACAAAGAAGCATATTTTGCATGCAACAAGTATGCATAAGCTCTCTTTGCTTGAGTTCCCCATATGGGGTCAATCACCATCCTTCATCAATGAAGGTCATGAGGTCCTATAGACCTCCCAAGTTCATTTGACTTGGTTGAACCTATTTGAGACTTGTTAGTCTCATAGCAAGCGGGTTCATTTTTTCTTATCCACATAGATATGACATTTTTCTTCCTAGTGGATAATGGTTCAAGAGTTCTAGAAATAATATGATCATGAACATGAATTTTTTCTTTCCTATTAACATGCATTCTAGCTCTTATCATTCTCTTTTCAATCATGCTTTTGAATCTACATAATTTAATGAAATGAAAACAATTTGGTCTAATGTGACCATCAATACCACAAAAGTGACATGTAGGGATGAATTTAGAAATCATACCATGTCCTTGAGCATGCATAGGAGCCTTCCCATGTCTTTGTGGTTGAGTGGGTTCAAACCTTCCTTGATGTTGAACCGGTCTAGCTTGCTTCCATGGTTCATTTTGCATGATTGGCCTCTTCCTTTAATGAATTTGAGCTTGTGGGAAGTTAGGTCGAGGAACTTTTTGAGCTTGAGGTTGTCTCCTTGGAGCTTCCTTCACTTGTGCACTTCTTGAACATTGTCCTAGATCAATTTTCTTCCTAGGAGTGTGCACCGGCGAGGCTTCTATCTTGCCCAAACTCTTGACAAAGATGGTCTTGGTTAGAGTAGTAATCTCCTTGCTTTCTTCATCCCCAATACCTCTCTTGTCACAAGGGTTCTTTCCACTACCAAGAATGTGGTCAAGCTTCTTGGTGCTTGTAGTCATCCTAGTCAATGACTCTTTAGCTTCATCAAGCTCTCTCTTCAACCCTTCTTCATTCCTCTTAGACAAAGCTAGCTCATCTCTTAGCTTGTCTTCAATCTTCTTGGTGTAGGGAAAAATACCGTAGTACACGCAGCGGAAGCGAGACTAAAAATAAGATTTAGTGACATTTAAAATTTTTCCTTTATGAACCTTAAACCCTTTAATTAATTAAACATGCATATACAATAACCAAAAAGTAGAATACCTTTTGTCGCGTGATCCGATTGACTTACGTCGATGGTAATCCGCAAGATCTTCAATCCTAGCACGAACGTGGATCACCTAGGAGCGTGGTCTCCCTTTTTCTTTGAATTGCAAACCACTTGTGGTGGCCGAAATCTATAAGAGCAATTATATAGGTGGCCAAATTTTCTTCTCTTCTTTCACTTAGGGTGGCCGAAAATCACAACGTAAAAGGGACTAGCGTTGCCGCAATTCTCAAGCCCAAAAGAGTTTGTATTGCACCCTATTTCCTATTTAGTTTAAGACTTTAAACCCTAATTGAATTCATAAATCTTTTATTCCTTTATTTGACTAAATATAAAAGACTTCTTATTTGATTAAATAAATAAAATTAATTATTTATTTTCTTACCAAATAAGTCTTTTACTTTTAGTATACTACCAACAATAGTATAACACTAGGAATCATATTTCCTAATCAGAAAAGATTTGTTTCTTAATTAAACAATTAATTAATAAATTAATTAATTCTTATTTAATTAAAACAAATGAAACAAAATAATATATTAGGTTAAAACTTAACCTTGCCGCCCCACTTGAATAAATGGGCCAAAATATTATTTTCTTATTTCATTTAATCCATTGGACTTTAAATAAAAAGCCCACATGTGAACCAGACCCATTCTTACTAAAAGAAACAAGCCCACATGTCTTTCATTAATATATAAATATAATTGAGCAGCCCATTACTTAAATAATGTGCAAATTATATTCTTAATATATTAAATGCAATTCTAGATGGACCCTTAAATTGGTCCGGTAGAATATATCAAGTGATCCATGCAAGTCCGTGTGGATTGGGATCTTGGCGGGCCATCTAAATTTAAGCTTCAATAGACATAACCTAATCACAATCAACAAATGATTCACTTAGGTCCGATCCATTAATTTTAACTCATTCCACTAAAGAGCTAAAATTGAACTCTTAAATAAAGATAGAAAAGGAAGATGCTCCTCATTCATACCCTAGACAATCATATAGGAGATAGTGTATCCTCGTGATTAATATCAGTAATCGCCAAGAGTTCATAGACCGCCTATAACTCTCCAAGTTACCATATTTACTCATATGACCACGTTTTGAACTTGGATATTTTGACTTGTCCAGAAGCCATGTTTTCAATAGACACTATCGAAAACTCAACGTTGAGATTTAATATCCAATTACCTCAAAACATCCATATGATGATATTATACTCTCATTTAATTAAATGAAGCCAAGATGTCCATATCTATAAATGAAGTCCTCTATCGATTAACAAATGAATATCACCAAACTATCGAGGATAGACTATGCGATATAATCGTACTCATTGATAACTCAAATGATATCACTTGCAACCATAAGTCCATCATTTATCTCAGGATTAAGATAGACTCTCCGATTGTCCTGATAATGAAAAGACTATTATCTATTGACGGTTCTAGATAAAGCTTTTCATTGTGATCCTGTTCAATGCACCCAGTGCACTAGATCCTTTTGCTCGAAGACACTCCGATGATTTAGACTCATCATATCTCATTTGATCCCACTCAAATGCTAGCAAAAGAATTCTACAACTTTAACAAGATAAAGGTGCCCAACCTTTAACTTAAGTTGTGAACATTATTCAAGACTAACTAAAGAATTGTGTCTACCACATACATATCCAGATGTACGAACAATTCTTCTTTTCTCATAGTCTTTAGACCTTATGATTATTTATTTTGACAATTATAATATTAAACTATAAATGCTATACGATTTGTTAAACCAGAAATCACTTTATTAATATGAAAAAGATTGTTAATTACAACATTACACTCTTGCTATTGAGCATAATCCTAACACTTGGATGCCTCCACTTGTTTACTTAAGTGGTCATTGTGTGTTGAAAGCTCTAGATTTTCATCCTCTAAAATCTTCAACTTTCTATTGTTCTTCTTCAATGAACTTTCACATTTGACTATAAAGTCATTAACATCCATTTTCTCTACACTTCCATTTGTAGAGTTAGATGAGGAGTCATCTTCACTTGAGTTGTCTCCTCCACTCTCCTTCTCACTAATGGAGTTATTTCCCTCATTAAGACCTTCACATTAGTCTCTTGAGTCAATGAGAGTCATATCCCAATGAGTAACTTCACTTATCACCTCTTGAGCTACTTCTTCATCTTTTTCTTCTATGGGATCATTAGTCAAGGCTTTCTTACCAACAACATTATCTTCTACACAAGTGGCCCCAAATGCCGTGTAGTCGATGGTAAGCTCATCATCACTTGATGACTTGTCTCCCTCTCCGGAGTCATCACTTTCACACCAAGTGGCGGCCATCACTTTTGCCATCTTATTTTTCAAATTCCCACAATCGGGTGAGATGTGTCCTATACCGCCACACTTATAGCATTGGACCCCTTTCTTTTCACTCTTCTCTTGCCTAGGCTCAAAACTCTTGAAGGAAGCCTTTTTCTTCAAGTCTTGGCCTTTGGATCCAAAACCTTTCTTCTAGAACTTGATGAATTTCTTGAATCTTCTAAGCAACAATGCCGTGTCTTTGTCCGAGTCACCTTTTTCCTCCTTCACAACCTTGGAAGCTTTCAAAGCAATTCCTTTTTGCTTTTTAGGAGGTGAAATGCTAGGAGCCTTCCTAGATTCATAGGCGAGGAGTCTTCCAATTACCTCGCTCGGCTTCATATCCTTATAAGTGCTATTATCCTCTAAAGCCGTCACCTTTGATTCAAACCTAGCAGGGAGAGACCTTATAATTTTCTGCTTAACTCTCCTATCCGAATAAGGATCACCGAGTTGATGGCTTTGATTCACAATATCCATCAACTTGACTTTAACGTTATTAAAGCACTCGTCCTCCTCCATCTTAAGCAACTCAAATTGCGTTTGAAGGACTTGTAGCTTGGAATCCTTAACAACATCGGTTCCTTCATGTGCAACCTCTAGGATATCCCATGCCTCATTGGCTATCCTAGTGTTCTGAATCAGTTTGTACTAATTTTCATCCACTGCACATAGAAGAGCATGCCATGCCTTCATATTCCATTTTGAAGTCTCAAACTCTTCAGGTGACCACTGACCCTTAGGCTTAAGTACTTCTTCTCCACCACCTGTGGGAGTCATCATAGGAGGTGCATACCCATCTTCAATAGCCATCCATGCCTTATCATGGATTTGGCACACGTACGCTTCCATCTTGCCTTTCCATGAGGCATAATTCACACCGGTGAGGAGAGAAGGCCGTGTGCTTGAAGCACCCTCATGGTTGCCACCGTATCCACTCATTGTAACAAATGAATGAAATGTATGCAAAATATATGAATGAGCAAAAATCACACAAATGCACAACACACCTAAAATGAGCTAGGATCACTTAAGTATATCTAGGAACCCGCTCTGATACCAATTGAAAGTAATACAATAACGCTCGGTGTGTATGATAAATATCTAGAGGGGGGGTGAATATATTTTAACTATTATTACCCAATTTTCGCATGCAAGTCAATTTTACGAAAATGCCCCTACTAGTCAAAAATGCAAGCAAGTGTAATATAGTGCAAAATTTAAATAACACTTGATGTATACGTGGAAACCCAACCACTGAGAAAAACCACGGGATGTTTAGTGCGCTACACTCAGACCTCGAAATCCACTAATTGAAATGGAGTTTACAACCTATGTAGACCTCGTCTAACACTCCGGTCAATAACCCTCCACTTCTATCACTCGAGCCTTTAAAAGTGGCTCTAGTCCTAATTGCTTGAGGCTTAAGCAACCTTAGCCCCAAGACTTAATTCTCAATGAAGAGATTATGCAACCTATGTGAATATGTATAAATATTCAAATAACAAACAAGGCTAGGTAACCTTATATGTTTATCTAGGATGATGATATAATCAATTTAAATCAACCCTAGATATCAATTGCTAAATGACATGTCAAATAGCTTAGCTAATCAAGATTGATCAAAAACCTAATTAGCTATCACAATACAACACTCAATCAATTCATCACAATCAATTCTCTATTCTTGTATTTATCATATGATTAAAAACATACAAGTAAATTAAAAGAGAATGGCTTGATAGCAAAATACTAAAATAAGATGAAATTAATCAAAATCTTACTAAGCATGTTGTGATGATGCAAACCCATTCATGGATGAATGCAAGATGAACTTTGATGCACAAAGGAATGTATTTGAGTGTTTAGATGAGTAAAATTGGTTGTTTTTTCTCTCAAAATCTCTCTTTAAAATATAGGGTTCTTGATAATCAAAGAGGCATGCTCAGAACAAGAGAAAGTGAGATATTTATAGGCATGAAAAACAGAGCATGAGAAAAGACAAGTTTGCCCTTGAAATCACACGATCGGCGGTTTCATTCGGCGGCCAGGCCACCGTTTCAAACCGTCGAATTAAACCCGAGAAGAACAGGGGAACAACAGCAGTTTCAATCGGTGGTTTCGAAACCGCCGAACCAACCGTAGAATCAAACCCGAGGAATAAATCAATCAGGTATGATCGATGGTTTCGAACGGCGGTTGGTGGCCGCCGATCGTAACCGTAGAATCACTCCAGACCTTCCTGGACTGAAATGGCGGTTTCAATTCTGTGGCCAGGCCACCTATCAAACCGCCGATTCACCAGTGATGGTGAATCTAAATGAGAAGCCAAGAGCATTCTCCGTGGGCGGTCTTCGCGTAAAACCAAGCACATTCTAGTGTATGTGCGGACGTTTCCAAACACTATCAGGAAACGAATTACTAAGCACATATACACACAACAAGATATCAATCAAAGTGCCAGTGTGTAAAGTGACATGTGAAGAGTATGCACACAAGTACAAGTATGCTTAGCGTGTGTGTGCTAACTAAATCTCTTCAAAGAAAAACTAAGCACTAGAGATTATACCTTTGGCATGCTTGTCTCTTGAGGTCTTGAAAGGGCCTTCGAGCTTGAAGTTCAATCACCTAAACTACCCTTACATAATCAACCCCAACAAGTGGTTTGTCCACGAAATAAGCCAATCAATATATGGGAATCCTTACACATAATATTAGTAAGACGTATACGGTGATAAAGCGGAATAGGGAACGACTTATTAATGACCTACATAAGGCGAACAGATGTAGCAACTGACAGTCACAAAAAAAAAAAAAAGAACGGGATGGAAAGTTGTATTAGGAAATCTGTTGGGGTGTTATTAGTTATATAGCTTTTATTTGGTAGTATGTTGCAGTAAAGAAAATAGTGTGGATGGCGATTGCATGTTCAAATTGTGGCTGTGTTTCCGTCATTGTTCGATGACAGTATATTAAAGTATGGTATAATATTTTTTTGTGTTCCTTAATGAAGAGAAGGATGTATGGATCATATCATTTCAGTTCTGCCCAGCTTTGTCTAGTAAACATATAGTAATTGATATATATCCTAATGCTGATCGTAAAATGACAATATGAAATGTACTTCAAGGGTGGAAAACCCTATCCGGATGATGCAATGAACTTATATGTAATAGTCATAAACATCACGCTTTATTGATTGCGAGACATCACCAAAAACAATTTTATACAATTTCATCATTACCTTTATTACTGTACTCCTCCAATCGAATAATGCAAGCCCCGTTGATTGGCTTTGAAATTGGCTTGAAGTTAGACGTAGAACTGATGCATAACACTTTGCATTTAAAATTATTACACGAATCTTTACAGAGAAAACAATACACGAGATGAAATTCCTAATGTAATCCAATTGACAGATATTGCTGTGATAAGGTAATCTTTTATAATATACATTGTGACCTGACATATGGGTAAATGCAATCAATCACTTATGAGTTATGACGTATGTATAACAAAGTTAAGATGACGGAAACACAACCACAATTTCAAGCCAATTTCATTTGAACTTAACAAATTGAGGAAAATGAAGAAAATAGTACTATAATGTATTATGAAGAAAATGAGGAACTATTAAGTTCAAATGAAGGGTTGGAAAAATAACAAAATCAATGGAACTACTGATGATTGATCACGCCAAATATGTTGTATATTTCGGCCCTCTAAACCCGTAACCTTTGTATCATTTTCGTGCGTTTTAACGTCACTTATGGGCTCTTTGTTTGTATTTGCAGGCATTTCACCATTTCGGGTGATTAGAGCGCATTGCGGGACTTTCGGGCGAAAAGAGGACCAAGAATTGCAAAATGAGAGAGAAAAGCATCAGAGGCTACAACAAGTGTGGGTCAGTGCGGTTCCCAACTGCACTCCACCCGCACTACTGCCCAAACCAGAGGACCTGATTGCTGAAAAAAGATAAAGTGCGGGTCCCAACCACGCTCTACCCGCATTACTGCCTAGACCAAAGGACCTGATTGCTGAAAGAAGATAAAGTGCGGGTGAGTGCGGGTCCCAATCGCACTTCACCCGCACTATTGCCCAGACCAGAGGCCCTGATTGCTGAAGGATGATAAAGTGTGGGTGAGTGCGGGTCATCCACCCGCACTTCACCGGCACTTCACCCGCACTTCTTCTCAGATCCGGGAGTCCAAATATTGAAGCCAATGATATAGTGCGGGTGAGTGCGGGTCACTGAACCGTACTCCATCGCGTCAGATGACGTTTTAAAGCTGATTTTGTAACCTATTTTGGGGGACTATAAATATAATGTGTATGTAATGTTCTTAGTACGCTTTTTCACTTAGAAATTCTGAAAGTTGTAACTAGACTAAGCAATCCATTTCTTCTCATTTCATAAGCTTCCTACTTTACATCTAAGGGATATTCAAGGTGGAGATGATCTTCAAGGGTTATTTATCATCTTTTCTCTTCTTTTCATTATTATCAATGAGTAGCTAAATCCCACTAAGGGGGTCTATGGATTAGTTTGTGAATGATTGGGCTTTTGTATATAAGCTTTATTTCTTTTATATATCTATCTTCTATTTTGATTTATTGATGAGTATGTATGGATTTCATTGGATTTACTTGTTTTAGATACACCCTCTTTACAAGCCTCCATTGGATTCTATCTTTTTAGGAAACTAGATATACATCATATATAGATGTTTATTGCTCTCATGAATTGATGGGATTCTCGTAATTCGAGCTCGATAACCAAGTTCTTCATCTAGCCTCTAACGGGTATCCGTGTCTATACACCCTTGGACGGTTCTTGTGAGAGGCTAGAAGCCATTCTATACACCCTAGGTGGCTATCCTAGAAGGTTGAGCCCGAGATAGGTATACAAGCTTCATTGCTAGGGTCCTGACCGAACAACCGACGCTATACATCCTAGGTTGGTTGTTTATGAGGGACCAATCCCTATTAGGAGGCCTCCTATACACCCTAGTTGGCCCCTTGGTAGGGATAAATAGCTAACCTATACACCCTAGGTTGGCTACAATCGTCAAAACATGCTTATTTTACTAGTTTATTACATTTGCCCAAATGTTGCTCTCTAATCCGTTAACTCCCTAGTCTCCATCATACATATCTTTCATTATTCATATTTCATCTTTAGTTACATTTCTAATTTCGTAGTAAGTATTTGCTAGTTTACATTTCAACATCATTAACCATTCTCTTTATTGCACTAATATCACTTAAGTTTATATTAGTTTTAGCTAAATTTTGATCTCTGTGGACGACCCTTGCTTGCCACTATATATGCGTTTTCATAACCCTTATAGGCACTGCTAAGTTTACAAATTGTGTTTGACAAGTGCTTTTAAATACACACAAAACTACTTTGTCAAAATGGCACCGCTGTCGGGGATCAACGTGTTTAGCTTTAATTAGTTTTAGTTGAGTAGTGTTGGTTTATAGTTATATTTTTGTTTTACTTTGTTAGTGTCTTCTTACATCGTGCGGTATTCTTTTTGTGACATTTTAGGATTATAGGTTTATGCACGGACAAAGATCACTAAGAAGAGCATTTCTACTGGTCAACGATATCAAGTGAGAAAAATAGTAGATCAGTTTGAGGGGAACATGGAAGAAGGAGTTCCTCAGAATCCTCAGGAGCAACAAGCTCATGATCCGAATCCACAAGAGCAACATGCTTTTGAGCATGAGGGAAGTGTACGTGGGGATGAGCAATTGGGGCTCACCATGGGTGAGTACACACTTCCCTTTGTAGGAAATGTGCCTACTGTTAGGATTATGCTCAATAGCAAGAGTGCAATATTGTTTTTGACAATCTTTTCATATTAATAAAGTGATTTCTGATTTAAACAAATCTTATAGCATTTATAGATTGAATATTATAATTGTCAAAAGTAAATAATTATAAGGTCAAAAGACTATGAGAAAAGAAGAATTGTTCGTACATCTGAATATGTATGAGGTAGACACAATTCTTTAGTTAGTCTTGAATAAATGTTCACAACTTAAGTTAAAGGTTGGGCACATTTATCTTGATAAAGTTGTAGAATTCTTTTGCTAGTATTTGAGTGGGATCAAATGAGTTATGATGAGTCTGAAATCATCGAAGGGTCTTCGAGTAAAAGAATCTAGTGCACTGGGTACATTAAATAGGATCACAATGAAATACTTTATCTAGAACCGTCAGTAGATAAAAGTTTTTTTTTTTCATTATCAGGACAATCGGAGAGTCTATCTTAATCCTGAGATAAATGATGGACTTATGGTTGCAAGTGTTATCATTTGAGTTATCAATAAGTACGATTATATAGCATAGTCTATCCTCGATAGTTTGGTGGTATTCATTTGTTAATCGATAGAGGACTTCATTTATAGATATGGACATCGTGGCTCCATTTATTAAATGAGAGTAGAATATCATCATATGGATGTTTTGAGGTATTGGATATTGAATCTTAACGTTAAGTTTTAGATAGAGTCTATTGAAACATGGCTTCTGGACAAGTCAAAATATCCAAGTTCAAAATGTGGTCATATGAGTAAATATGGTAACTTGAAGAGCTATAGGCGGTCTATGAGCTCTTGGCGATTACTGATATTCTTCACGAGGATACACCATCTCCAATAAGATTGTCTAGGGTATAAATGAGAATCATTTACTTATTCCATCTTTATTTAAGAGTGCAATTTTAGTTCTTTAGTGGAATGAACTAAAATTAATAGATTGAACCTAAGTGAATCATTTATTGATTGTGATTGGGTTATGTCTATTGGAGCTTAAATTTAGATAGGCCCGCCAAGATCCCCAATCCACACGGACTTGCATGAATCACTTGATATATTCTACCGGACTAATTATGGGTCAATCTAGAATTGTATTAAGGCATGTGGGCTTGTTTCTTTTAGTAAGAATATGCATAGTTCACATGTGGGCCTTTTAATTAAGGTCCAATGGATTGAATGAAATAAGAAAATAATATATGGCCCATGTATATGTATGTGGGACGGCAAGACTAATATAAAAGTCTAATATATTATTTATTTCATTATTTGATTAAATGGAAATTAATTAATTGATTAATTAATTATTTAATTGAAAATCAAAATCTTTTTCTGACTAGGAAATATGTTTCTTAGTAGTATACTATTGTGGTAGTATAATAAATATAAAAACCTTTATTTGGTAAGTAGATAAATAAGGGATTTATTTATCTAGTCAAATAAGGAAGTCTTTTTATATAGTCACAAATACACTAAAGAGTTGGATTAGGGTTTGGAATTCTAAGTAGAGATGGCAGTATTCCCCGCGGGGACGCGGCCCCGCGGGGCTCCGCCCCGAATGGGGCGGGGATGGGGGATAATATTCGGGGATGGGGACGGGGATGGGGATAAAGTATTATCCCCGAATGTGAAGCGGGGCGGGGACGGGGGAAGCACTCCCCGCCCCATCCCCGCCCCGATATATATATATATATATATATATAATATTCAGATTTTTTTAATCATTTATATATATTGACACCATGTTTAGCCAAGTTGTGATTTGTTGGAATATATAACTGAATATATATATATATATATATATATATATATATATATATATATTTGAACAGCCGAAGAATATTATAAAAGGCACGAAGACCACCGAAACAAGAAACAAACAACAGCCTAAGAACAACGTCTAAAGGCGAGAGCCCAAAACAGGGGCAATAAAACAAAACAGCAGAAAACTAGACCAATATAAAACTGAATATATATATATATATAGCTGAATATTTTGACAAGAAGTTTGTCAATATATATATATATATATATATATATATATATATATATATATATATATATATATATATATATATTTATAATATATAACTGAATTTATACTTTTTTTTTATTTGTTTTAAGTTGTAATTTTTAAATATATAATTATATTAAACGGGGAATGGGGCGGGTATGGGGAAGGCCCCTCCAACGGGGAATCCCCGCCCCCGACCCCGCTTCTCTTAATGCGGGGACGGGGACGGGGACGGGGATGGGGATGGTTTTGGGAGATGGGGATGGGGATGGTAAAGCATTCCCCGACCCCGACCCGCCCCATTGCCATCCCTAATTCTAAGGAAGTCTACCTAGGGTTAGGATTTAAGTCAAAAGACAAATCCTACATGGTAAAGGATTTCGGCCACAATATGTGAGATATATATGGCAATTGGCCGGATATATATATTGACTTATATATTTTATATGTGGCATGCAGTATTGGATATATATATATATTTTTACTTATATACATTATATATGGTAAGCATAATTAGGCAATATAGATATTATTTAGATGGTAGTGAGAATTCGCCTAATATATTATATATATATATGGCAGCAAGAGTTCGTCCACTATAGAGATATATATATATGGCAAGACTTGCGGCCACTAAAGAGATATATATATATATATATATATTCTTTGTATATTTTCTAAAACCCTAATGTCTTGGACTTGAGAGTTTTTTCTTTTGTTAGAGAAAAATAGAATCCAACTCTTAGACTAGTGTGATTTTCGGCCAAGAGGAATAGAGAGAAAAGTTTGTTCTTATTTCGATAGTGCACTAGTTACTTAGGTTTTGTGCACAATTTCGAATAAGGTTCACGCGAGTTTCGATCTAAAGATTGTGAATTCAAAAGTGACTGGAACATTCTTTGTTGTCTCTTGGAACTTGTTGTGACTAACGAAAAAGAAAAAGTTTTGTTAATCCATCCTCAGGTACACAATTCAAAGAGAAGGGAGACCACGCTCCTAGGTGATTCACGTTCATGATTGGATTGGAAGATTTTGTGGATTACCACCGACGCAATGTCAACCGGATCACGCGACAAATGTATGATATCTTTAGTATTATATGTTAATTAATTAAAGGGTTAAGGTTCAAATTATGGAAAATTTTTAAACTATACTAAACCCGATTTTAGTCTCGCTTCTGCTACGTGCACTCGTATTTTTCCCTACACCTACAGCTATAGTACTTGACGATATGGCGAGACAGTACGAATTGAAGAACATGCACATCGGCCTTCTACCATCTTTCAGTGGAAGACCTACTGAAGATTGCCTTCAATTCATGAAGCAATACGGTGCCACATTAGAGACGTTTTCGGTGATGGCCCGCCAAGCAATACTAACTAGAGAGCAACTTCACCTCAGATGTTTCTAGTACTGTTTGAAGGACGGGGCAATGACTTGGTACATGAACTTGAGGCCAGGGTCATTGGTGACATGGGGTCAAGTGTACAAGGTGTTTTTCAACAAATATTTCCCGTCACAGAAGGCAAAGGATCTACGGTTAAAGATTGCCTCTTTCTATGAGGAGGATGGTGAACCCTTCCACAAAGCATGGGAAAGGTTTAACTTGTTGCTCGCCCAAATGCCGCCACATACATACCATCCAGAGTTGAAGGTGAATTCCTTTTATAGTGGACTTTCTTCTATTACGCAGATGCTAGTGGACAATGCATGTGGGGGGTACAATAGCTGACAAGAGAGCGACTGAAGCTTACGATATCTTGGAAAAAATCACTCAAAACTCACAACAAAGGACATCCAATGTGAGAAAGGGTGGAAGACTAGATATGGGACCGAACACCCAAGTTCAAATTTAGATGTCCCGAGTGAACAAAGAGCTCCAATATATTCAGGACCTTATAACAGGAAAGCCGGGGTCTTCCCATGGAGTTAGTCAAGTCATAAAAGTGATAGATGACGGAGAGGGCCAGATTGGGCAAGAAGAGGAAGCCTAAGCCTTTGGGGAATTTCAGAGGCAACGAAATGACCCGTATTCAAATACATACAATCCAGGGTTGAGGAACCACCCTAACTTATCTTGGTCAAACAACAACAACCACCTCAGTGGGAGTAACAACCCAAGTGGGAACAACTACCAATGTGCGAATTATAAGGTTCCCATTTGTTGATTGGCTCATTTCATGGACAAACCACATGTTGGGGTTCTTTGTAAGGGTAGCTTAGGTGTTGTTGTTGTTATTGCTCAAGCCCTTTGAAGACCTCGTCTTGATAAGCACCGAAGGTAAATTTCTATGTACTTATTTTTCTTTAAAGAGATTAGTTGCGCACACACACACTTAACATACATTGCATATGTGTGCATTCTCTTCACTTGTCACATTTCACACTTGCACTTATTTGTTATATTTTGTTGTGTGTAATTGTGACTTGTTGTCTTGTAATTCGTTTCCCGATAGTTTTCGGAGACGTCTGCGCATGCACTAGAATGTGCTTGGTTTAGAGCGAGGACCGCTTACGGAGAATGCCCTTGGCTTCTCCTTGGTTTTCACCTTTGTTGGTGATTGGCAGTTATGATCGGCAGCCTGGCCGCCGAATGAAACCGCTATTTGCTTCCAGAAGTGTCTGGAGCAATTCTACAGTTACGATCGACGGTCACGACCGCCATTCGAACCCGCCATTCAAGACCTGATTGATTTTATCTCTCGGTCTAATTCGGCGGTTGAATCGACGGTCACGAAATCGCCGTTCATACCTGATTGATTTTTTTATCTCGGGTTTGATTCGGTGGTTAGATCGGCGGTCACGAAACCGCTGAATGAAACCACCGTTGGTCCCCTATTCTTCTCGGGTCCAATTCAGCGGTTATGATCGGTGGCCTGGCCGCCGATTGAAACCGCCGATCGAAACCGCCGATCGGTGCGTTTCAGGGGCAAACTTGTCTTTTCACATGCTCTGTTTTTCATGCCTATAAATACATCACTTTCTCTTGTTCTGAATGTGACTCTTTAATCATCAAGAACCCTACTTTCAAAAGAGAGATTTTTAAGAGAGAAAACAACCAATTTTGCTCATTAAACACTCAAACCAAAATCCATTTGCATCAAAGTTCATCTAGCATTCTCTAGCATATCTAGGATGCTTGCTTGCATGTGTCTTTTATCATCACACTTGCTTTGGTAAGTTTTTCACTATTATCATACATAATTAGTGTTTAATTTATTATGGCATCTCTTTTATTACTTGATTGTTCTTAGATTAAATTCTAATATTCAAGATAGAGATTGTTGTGTTGATTTGATTGAGTGTTGTTTTTGTGATAGATATCTAGGTTTCTATAATCTATGATTATCTAAGCTAATTGACATGTCATTTAGCTTTAATATCTAGGATTATTTTTAATTGCAAATTCATCATCTTAGATAAGCATATAGGGTTTCCCTTGCTCTATGTTGCATTTGAATATTCATATATTCACTTAGGGTGTTAATCTCTTTTTAGAGAATTAAGTCTTGTGTTGTGACCGGGATTAGGTTTCTTAATTCGCAAGCAACCGGACTAGGTTCGCTTATACCGGGATTAGGTAGGTGTGTGATTACTTCCGGGATTAGGTTGTAATCGTTTTACACATTTAGTGGATTTGAGGTTCGAGTGTGGATTACTTACTAGCCCGTGGTTTTTCCCGTGAGGGTTTCCACGTAAAAATCAAATGTTATTTAATTTCCGCATTTTATACTTGATTTATTGCTTTATCTATTTAGGGGTAATTTCGTAATTTTGACTAAACACAAAAAATTGGGTAATAAGCCTAAAATCTATTCACCCCCCCTCTAGATAGTTTTATACACACCGTGCTATAATTTGTTTCAATTGGTATCAGAGCGGGTTCCTAGATATGCATAGGTGGTCCTTGCTTATTTTGGTGTGTTTTGCATTTTGTGTGATTTTTTGATCATTCATACATTTGCATTCATTTGCATTCATTCATAAACACTATGATTGGAAATGGTGGAAATGGTGGTGGCAACGAGGGTGCTTCTAGCACAAGGCCTCCACTTCTTACCGGGTTGAACTATTCCCAATGGAAAGGGAAGATGGAATCCTACATATGTCAAATTCACGACCGTGCATGGATGGCGGTGGAAGACGGATATGATCTACCCAAGATGACTCCCCGCGGGTGGAGGAGAAGAAGTATTGAAGCCTAAGGCGCAATGGAACGCACAAGAGTTTGAGGCTTCAAAGTGGAATAGGAAGGCGATGTATGCCATCCTATGTGCAATGGACGAAAATCAATATAAATTGATTCAAAATACTAGGATAGCTCCGGCATGGGACATCCTAGAGATTGCACATGAGAGAACCGAAGTGGTGAATGACTCTAAGCTTTAAGTCCTCCAAACTCAATTCGAGATGCTTAAGATGGAGGAGAATGAGTGCTTCAACGACTTCGAGATCAAGTTGATGGACATAGTTAACCAAAGTCATCAACTTGGTGATCCATATTCGGATAGGAGAATCAAGCAAAAGATTATGAGATCTCTTCCGGATAGGTTTGAATCAAAAGTAACGGCTTTAGAAGAAAATAGTGGATATAAGGATATGAAGCCGAGTGAGGTGATTGGGAGACTTCTAGCTTATGAGTCTAGGAAGGGTCCTATCTCCACACCTCCTAAAAAGCAAAAAGGAATTGCTTTGAAAACCTCCAAGGATGAAAAGGAGGCAAAGAAGAATGACTCGGACGAAGACCTTGTATTATTTGTGAAGAGATTTAAGAGGGTCATGAAGTTCGGGAAAAAGGACTTTGGTTCCAAAGGTCAAAATTTCAAGAAAAAGGGTTCCTACAATAAGTTTGAGTCTAGGAACGAGAAGACCGAAAGGAAAGGGGTCCGTTGTTTTGAGTGTGGTGGGATAGGTCACTTTGCCCCCGAATGTGCGAATCACAATGAGAAGAAAAAAGGAAAAGTGATGGCTGCCACTTAGAGTGGAAGTAGTGATGACTCCATTGAGGAAGATGAGTCTTCGGATGATGAAGAGCTCATGGCTAATCTCCTAGCTTTTGCCTCCTCCCATAAAAGCAAAAATGCTAGTGAAAGAGAGGAAATGAGTCAAGAGGAAAGTGACTCAACTGGAGAAGAAAGTGATTCCTCTTCTAACTCCATAAATGGTTTTGTGGAGAAAAAGGTGCTTGTTAAATACCATGCCGAGTTTAATGATTTAGCAATCAAAAGAACAAGAAAGATCAAGATGTTAAGAGAAGAGAATCTTAAGCTTTTATCTCATAATGACCACTTAAGTGAACAAGTGGAAAAATTCAAGAAGATGGAAGATAAGCTAAGTGAGGAGTTAGTCTTATCTAGGATGAATGTAGAAAGTCTAAAGAGGGAGCTTGAAGAAGTAAGAGAGTCTATGACTAGGATGGATTCTAGCACTAAGAAACTTGACCATATGCTTGGTGTTGGAAAGAGTCCATGTGACAAGAGGGGTCTTGGGTATGAAGATGGCAAGAAGATCTCAACCTCTAACAAGACCATGTTTGTCAAGAGTTTGAGGAACGAAGAAACTTCATTTGTGCAAATTCCTAGGAAGAAGTTAGAAATAGGACAATGTTCAAATGCACAAGTGAAGATGGGGCCAAGAAGGCAACCTCAAGCTCAACCCTCTAGGGTCCCTCAAGCCAACATTCCTCCACAAGTGGCTCACAAAGGAAAAAGACCAATCATGCAACCTCAAGCTAGGAAGCAATCTAGACCGGTTCAACAACGAAGATGGATTGAACCCATTCATCCACAAAGACAAGGACAAGGTATGATTCCTTATTTTACTCCTATATGTCACTTTTGTGGATTTGATGGTCATATTAGACCACATTGCTTTCGATATATTAAAATGTGCAAAACTAGAAGCATGATTGAGAAGAAAAAGAAAAGAGCCATGATGCATGTTCCTAGGAATGATAATATTGTTATGCATGATCCTAGAACATCTAGAGCCCATGTACCAAAGACCACTAAGAAAGCTAAGATTGTTTCTAGGTGGATTAGAAAGAATGAAAATGTTTGCCATGTTGCTCAAATAGCCTTGAAGGCAAATTCTTCTAATTTTTGGTATTTAGATAGTGGGTGCTCTAGGCACATGACGGGAAACAAGAGTTTCTTTGAGACTCTTGTTATGGAGGAAGGAGGATGTGTCACCTTTGGTGATGGATCCAAAAAGAAAGTTGTAGGGAAAGCAACCATTTCCATTCCCGGATTACCCTCCTTATCCAATGCTTTATTTGTTGATGGCTTGAAAGTAAATTTGATAAGCATATCACACCTTAATGATGAAGGATATTCCGTCTTATTTTGTAAAGATGATTGCTCTATCCTAAAGCCCGATGGACAAACCTTGTTGAAAGGTATGAGATCTAGCGACAATTGCTATTGTCTTGAAGCTAGAATAGTCTCAAACAATGTGTCCATGGATGAGCAAATTGAGTTGTGGCATGAAAGACTTGGCCACATGAACTTTAGGGATTTACGAACCCTTGGAAAGTTCAATTGTGTGAGAGGCCTCCCTAAGCTTGGGAAGAAAGCCAATGGTGTTTGTGGACCTTGCCAACAAGGAAAACAAACCAAAAGCATGCACAAAAAGGGCAAGTATCTCTCCACCAAGGAGCCCCTAGAGCTTCTCCACATGGACCTCATGGGTCCTATGCAAACCGAAAGCTTAGGTGGAAAGAGATACATTTTTGTTTGTGTTGATGATTTCTCTAGATTTACATGGACATATTTTCTTAGAGAAAAATCCGAAACTTTTGATAAGTTTAAAATGCTTTGTAATAAAATTCAAAATGAAATGAACTCTAACATTAAAAGCATTAAACGGATTAGAAGTGACCATGGGAGGGAATTTGAGAATGCCACCTTTGAAACCTATTGTAATGGTTTAGGCATCTCCCATGAGTTTTCGGCTCCTAGGACACCTCAACAAAATGGAGTTGTTGAGAGGAAGAATAGGGTCCTTCAAGAGATGGCCCGTGTGATGTTGCTTAGCAACAATGTCCCTGGGAACCTATGGGCCGAAGCCGTCAATACGGCTTGCTATATAGGAAATAGAGTTTTCCTAAGGCCCGGAACTAGAAATACCTCCTATGAACTATGGAAAGGCAAAAGGCCAAATGTTAGCTACTTCCGCTCCTTTGGAAGCAAATGCTACATTTTAAATGACCGTGATCAACTTGGCAAATTTGATGCTAAGAGTGATGAGGGTATATTTATTGGCTATGCCTTAAATAGTAGAGCCTATAGAGTTTTCAATTTAAAGACTCTAAGTGTCATGGAATCATCTAATGTTGTCTTTGATGATGAAAGGCTTAAGTCTAGTAACCATGAGAAGGAGGTAGTTTTAGATGATGATTCTCCTTTGGAGAAGGTTGTGGAGACTCCCAATGTTGGGACGTCCAATGGTAATTATGAGGACACACAACCTATTGATAGAGTTCCTCTCTTGAACTCTAAAGAACCTGCTCCATGGGTTAGACAACTCCATGATAAGAATGACATCATTTGAGAGGTAAATGAGGGTGTTAGAACTAGGCGTCAAATAGCTAATCTAATTAGCTACACATGCTACACCTCTCAAATTGAACCCAAAAAGGTTGATGAAGCCTTGAATGATGAATTTTGGGTTCTTGCCATGCTAGAAGAGCTAAACCAATTCGAAAGGAATGAGGTTTGGACTCTAGTTCCTAGGCCTAAAAGCACTAATGTGATAGGCACTAAGTGGATTTATAGGAACAAATCCGATGAGGATGGCAACATAGTGCGGAACAAGGCTAGACTTGTAGCACAAGGGTACTCTCAAATTGAGGGTATCAACTTTGAGGAGACATTTGCTCCCGTTGCCCGTTTAGAGTCCATTAGGCTTCTCTTGTCCATTTCTTGTGTGCACAAGTTCAAATTGCACCAAATGGATGTCAAGAATGCCTTCCTCAATGGCTTCTTACAAGAGGAAGTGTTTGTTGAACAACCCAAAGGGTTTGTGGATGCACACCACCCCAACCATGTCTATCGCCTCAAAAAGGCTCTATATTAGTTGAAACAAGCACCGAGGGCTTGGTATGAGCGCCTCACTCAATTTCTTGTTGACAATAACTACACAAGAGGTAGTGTTGACAAGACACTATTCATCAACAAAGACAATGATGAGCTTTTCATAGCTCAAATCTATGTTGATGATTTAGTGTTTTGCTCCACCAACAACACCAAGGTCTAACAATTTGTTGATGTCATGTCTCATGAATTTGAAATGAGTCTTGTTGGTGAGCTTAGTTACTTCCTAGGTTTGCAAATTAGGCAATTAGATGATGGGATTTTCATAACCCAAGCCAAATATACCAAAAACCTAGTGAAGAAGTTTGGTCTTGAAAATGCCAAACATTGTAATACACCCATGAGTACCACTTTGAAGCTAAGCAAGGATGCTAGTGATAAAAGTGTGGAACAAACGTTATATCGTGGCATGATTGGTAGCTTGCTTTATTTGACCGCAAGTAGGCCCGATATCTCTTTTAGTGTGGGTGTGTGTGCTAGGTACCAAGCGGATCCCAAGGAGTCCCATCTCTCTTCCGTAAAGAGAATCATTCACTATGTGAACGGGACATCCAACTATGGGATTTGGTACTCTTTTGACACTAATGCTAGTCTTGTAGGCTTTAATGATGCGGATTGGGCAGGAAATTGTGATGATAGGAAAAGCACATCGGGCGGTTGCTTCCTCCTGGGCAACAAGTTGGTGTCTTGGTGTTGCAAGAAGCAAAACTCGATTTCCTTGTCCACGGCCGAGTCCGAGTACATAGCCGCGGGGAGTGGATGCACACAACTCCTATGGATGAAGCAAATGCTAGTAGACTACGGATTCAACCAAGGTACACTCACTCTCTTTTGTGATAACATGAGTGCCATTAATAATTCCAAGAATCTGGTGCAACATTCTAGAACTAAGCATATTGACATCCGCCATCACTTCATTAGAGAGCTTGTTGAAAATAAATGCATAGTACTTGAACATGTAGGTACTAATGATCAACTTGCGGACCTATTTACTAAACCCTTAGATTCTACTCGATTTAAAACACTAAGTAGATCTATTGGGATATGTCTTGTGGAGTGATGAGTTTTGTATTTGACCCCATATGGGGAACTCAAGCAAAGAGAGTTATTTTGCATTCTTGTATCTTGCAAAAAATTTGAAATAACTTATGCCTCTTCTTTTAATTGTTTGAGTAAGCTTGGTTGCACATATGTATATATGTTTTCAATTCAATAAGTGTGAACCTTGCTTGTTTACAATCCATGTCATATTTATGTTCAAACATGCATTTTTGGACTAGAAGATGTATATAGGAAGTATGATTTGAATGACCTATGGTTATCTCCATGACATGATGATTCTTTTATAACATGCTAATGTCAAATGAAAAAGCATGAAATTCATATAACATGCTCACATGAAAAGCATTAATTAATGATTGCATATTCTTAAAATGCAAAACTTGTGTGAAAGCTTATAAGACTCAAAATGAATAAAGGATCTAGTATCCGTTCAAAGGAATTTAAATTCCAAATGTCTCTCTTTCTTTATTGGTTGACCATGGCTACTATCATACGGATATCTTATCCGGAAAAATCAAATAGGGTGCAAAGTCACTCATGCCATGTTTCGCTTATAAAGTTGGATATAGTTGCTCTTAAATTGAAATCAATAAAATCTCTATATCCTTGCTTTTCTCATGACATTGGTGAAATTGGTTTGAATTCTTATCAGAACCCTTTGTCATTTGCTTTGCCAAATACCATTGTATTTTGGACTTGAATGCTACATGTCTTGTATGCAAAACATGTTTGATTCACACATTTTCTTCAAATAAATCTCCTTGTTTCTCTCCAATTAATTGAGATGCATAAAGTGACTTATATTGATTATGCAAATATCTTGCATGCTACTATCTCTCATTGCTATGAGTGACCCGGTTGGGGAATACTCCTTTGCCTATATCATGACAAAAATGGGGAGTAGGATATGGTAAGGGGAGTTGCAAAATATAGAAGCAATTGTGCATATTGGGGAGAACATTCATTGAGGGGGAGTAACCCGTTCAGGGGGAGAATTGCATACACATACATTGCATAATGTTGTGCCTAATCTTTTACAAATGCAAATGCTTGTTTTTGTTCTCACTTGATTCATCTCACTTTTTACTTGTATTGGAAACGTTAGAAACTTCATTTTCAGGGATTGATTATTCTACAAGAGGTTGAAGACTTCAAGTTGCATTTTCTTATCTCTTTGTAATGTAGAATATCACTGTAGTCCCGTAGTTTCTATTTTTTTGTGAGGAATCAATGTGAGTGGTGGTTTTGTCACGAAATAGCCAAAGGGGGAGATTGTAAGGTTCCCATTTATTGATTGGCTCATTTCGTGGACAAACCACATGTTGGGGTTCTTTGTAAGGGTAACTTAGGTGTTGTTGTTATTGCTCAAGCCCTTTGAAGACCTCGTCTTGATAAGCACCGAAGGTAAATTTCTATGTGCTTATTTTTCTTTAAAGAGATTAGTTGCACACACACACTTAACATACATTGCATATGTGTGCATTCTCTTCACTTGTCACATTTCACACTTGCACTTATTTGTTATATTTTGTTGTGTGTAATTGTGTCTTGTTGTCTTGTAATTCGTTTCCCGATAGTTTTCGTAAACGTCCGCGCATGCAGTAAAATGTGCTTGGTTTAGCGCGAGGACCGCCTACGGAGAATGCCCTTGGCTTCTCCTTGGTTTTCACCTTTGTTGGTGATCGGCGGTTATGATCGGTGGCCTGGCCACCGAATGAAACCGCCGTTTGCTTTCAGAAGTGTCTGGAGCAATTCTGCGGTTACGATCGGTGGTCACAACCGCCATTCGAACCCGCCGTTCAAGACCTGATTGATTTTATCTCTCGATCTAATTCGGCGGTTGAATCGGCGGTCACGAAACCGCCGAATGAAACCGCTGTTCATACCTGATTGATTTTTTTATCTTGGGTTTGATTTGGCGGTTAGATCGGCGGTCACGAAACCGTCGAATGAAACCGCTGTTGGTCCCCTGTTCTTCTCGGGTCCAATTCGGTAGTTATGATCGGCGGCCTGGTCGCCGATCGAAACCGCCGATCGGTGCGTTTCAGGGGCAAACTTGTCTTTTCACATGCTCTATTTTTCATGCCTATAAATACATCACTTTCTCTTGTTCTGAATGTGACTCTTTAATCATCAAGAACCCTACTTTCAAAAGAGAGATTTTTAAGAGAGAAAGCAACCAAGTTTGCTCATTAAACACTCAAACCAAAATCCATTTGCATCAAAGTTCATCTAGCATTCTCTAGCATATTTAGGATGCTTGCTTGCATGTGTCTTTTATCATCACACTTGCTTTTGTAAGTTTTTCACTATTATCATACACAATTAGTGTTTAATTTATTATGGCATCTCTTTTATTACTTGATTGTTCTTAGATTAAATTCTAATATTCAAGATAGAGATTGTTGTGTTGATTTGATTGAGTGTTGTTTTTGTGATAGATATCTAGGTTTCTATAATCTATGATTATCTAAGCTAATTGACATGTCATTTAGCTTTAATATCTAGGATTGTTTTTAATTGCAAATTCATCATCTTAGATAAGCATATAGGGTTTCCCTTGCTCTATGTTGCATTTGAATATTCATATATTCACTTAGGGTGTTAATCTTTTTTTAGAGAATTAAGTCTTGTGTTGTGACCAGGATTAGGTTACTTAATTCGTAAGCAATCGGACTAGGTTCGCTTATACCGGGATTAGGTAGGTGTGTGATTACTTCCGGGATTAGGTTGTAATCGTTTTACACATTTAGTGGATTCGAGGTTCGAATGTGGCTTACTTACTAGCCCGTGGTTTTTCCTGTGAGGGTTTCCACGTAAAAATCAAGTGTTATTTAATTTTCGCATTTTATACTTGATTTATTGCTTTATCTATTTAGGGGTAATTTCGTAATTTTGACTAAACACGAAAAATTGGGTAATAAGCCTAAAATCTATTCACCCCCCCTCTAGATAGTTTTATACACACCGTGCTATAATTTGTTTCACAAATAACAATCAAGGGTACCAAAATCGTGGATACAATAGGCATAACCAACCAGGAGGTCCTAGCAATAACAACAACCAATGGAGTAGTTCTAGTAACAACCCACCAACCAACTTCAACTCTCAAGCACCCTCTAACCAACCAAAGGACAAATCGTTGGAGGAAATAGTCAGTATGGTGATAAAGACAGTTGGCATAGGTTCCAAAGCACTCAAGAACACTTTGCACGCATTAGAGTAGAGAATGACAACTTACATGCAATCTAACGATCAGAGAGCTAATAGTCATAGGGCGTCACTAAAGAAGATGGAGACACAATTGGCTCAACTTCTGGATGCAGTGGTTAAGTAGAACAAAGGAAAGTCACCTAGTACCGATGAGCACATTAATGTGCTAGAAGTGGTCAAGGAGGAAGTTGAGAACATTATAGGACCTGAGATTGTACTTAAGCAAGTGAGAGTTCTAAATCACTCCACTAAGGTGGAGGTGGATAATTTAGAAAGGGGCACAAAGAATGAAGAACGGGAAAAGGGAAAAGATTTCCCCATTAAATTGACGGATCCCGGAAGCTTTATGATAGATGTGACCATTGGAACTTCAACAAAAATAGGAACGGTGCTTGATATGGGGGCTAGCGTTAATATGATGCCATTAGCATTGTACGAACAGTTAAAGATCCAATCGATCAAACTGACTTCTATTACTCTGATTATGGCAGACAACACTCCTAAAAGTCCAGTTGGAGTGATTGAAGAAGTCTACGTGAATGTGCACGGTTTGACAGTCCCGGTGGAGTTTGTTGTGTTAGATGTAAAAGGAGGTGGATCCTATGGTAGGGATTGGAAGTTACTCTTTGGGAGGTCATTTATGGCCATAGCTGGAATGGTGGTTGATATATTTTCTAGGAACATTTCGTTTAGTTGTGGAGGAAAGAGTGTAAACTTCAAGGTTGATCACTCCAAGGGGAGTCAAGTGGATGATTGCCTTGTATTGGAAGCGCCAAAGCTAAGGAAGAAGAGAAGCCGAGTGTTCGCTCTTGTGCAAACCTTTGAGGGTATTTTCAATATGAAGAAGGGCAACCATGATTGCTTGAATGAACAAGAAGCAATTGAACTTGAAGAAGATAATTCGGCCATAAGAACCGTTGAAGAAATAGGTGAGCTAGAGAGAGAGAACACAAAGCTCGCTCTAGAAGTCAAGTTGCTAAAGACCGACAATGGAGTGTTGAGAAAATGGGTTCACAATTTCTCAACATTAAACAAAGAATTGGGAGAGCAAGTTGTGTTGCTTGACAAAAAGGAGAAGGAAGTCTCCAAGAATTTAGAAGATTTGGCTAGGCTCACGGAAGAATTTGAGGAAGAGAATGCGAGAAGGTCAAGAAAGATGCTTATGGGGGTTGAGAAGTCAACTAATGCCGCAATAGAGTTGCAAGTACATTTGAACAAGAAGGGGGAAGAATTGAAACTCACCACGGTCAAAGAGTGCGACTTTCTTGTCCAACTAGGCGTGGCAGAACAAGAGTTGAAATCCCTCCAAATTTGGCAATACAAAGAACCCAACATCGAAAACCGAAGATGGAGTTCTTCTAACCAACCTATCACTTGTTATTTTTGTACTAAAAAAGGGCACACTAAGGCCCACTGCTTTAGTTTTGAAAGAGTTGTAACAAGTCAAATGAGGTCTAAGATGAACACACAAAAGGTTAAACAAATTTGGGTTAGGAAAGACTTGGTAGGTCAAGTGAGGAAAGTGGGGATTGATGCAAAAAGTAGGCCATTGGCACCCATTTGGGTAGTCAAGAGAAGTGTGCTCCCCAATCCGGTCAAACCTCATTTGGTTGACTGTGTCTCACTTTGAGTGAAGTACACCCGTTTTTGAATAAATTTTAAATTTTTGCATATTTGTTAGTTAGTTCTGGTTTTGGATGATATTTGATTGATAAAGGATGATCAAAAGTGTTGATTGTAGTGTTTTTATGCAGGAAAAAATGAGCAAACAACAAACTGGGCCAAGTGCGGGTCTAGTGCAGGTCATTGACCCGTACTTCACCCGTACTTCACCCGCATCCCGAGCGACAGAGCACATCAGGTATAAAGTACGGGTCCAGTACGGGTCACTGACCCGCACTCTGGGCACAAAATATAAATACAAGCAAGTTGTTTTCTAGGGCTCCACCACTTTCAAACCAAAAGCAAAAACACCCATTTTTCTCTTTTCACTCTCTACAACCCTAAGGTATTCCTTGTGCACCACGTTTCAATTTTCGGACAACTAAGGTATGAATTTTCATCTCTACTTTTGTTTATACATGAATTCCATCATGATTTTCATCTTCTTCATTCAAAAATTCTTCTCCTATATGCTTGAACTTCATTATCTATGGATAGGTCATGAATGTGTGCTCATCCTTTGCCTATCTATAATGCATGTTAGTGAAACTTTTGTGAAATCATGTTGTAGAGAAATTGTTTTAAGTTGTCATTGTTAATTATTGCCCTCACATGAATTTGTTCTCATAAAATGGGATTATAAATTTATTTTTGATTAACTTTGAAATAGGAATGATGGGTTGATTATTACCTTGTGCTTGTGAAGTGTTTACGCTTTAATTGATTATCAAAATGCACTATTATGTGAGATTTCAAAACTTAGGGTTTATATGATTGAAGGGAACTTTGTGCCTATTTTTGAGTAAAAGCCATTATTGATCAAATATTTGTCAATAGGCATGAATGTGTATTTGTTAATTGTTGGTTGCTGCAAATCTGCACATAGTTGAAAACTGATATCGCACTATAGTGCGGGTCCAGTGCGGATCAATGACCTGCACTCCACCCGCACTATATCTGACAGAGACCAGTTTTCCTCACAATTCGTTGATGTGCTCCCTAAACTATGTTGTTTGTCTTGTACAGATGTCAGGAAGAACCAGACAGGCTGCTAAGCAAGTGGGACAGGGTTCCGAGAGATGGGCAAGGAGGGCACCTTGAGTGCCTCCTTGTGTCAGGAACCCCGATTTCAACGATCGCATGGAGTATTTCGAGCGTTGCGATATGGTGGTAGAGAGAGGGATAACAGTACAAGAGCTAGAAGATACTCCCGTGCCTCAAACGATTGAAAGGAGGGGATGGGAAACTTTCACTAGTTCCCCTCCTATGTATTGCAGAAGAGTGGTGGAAGAGTCCTATTCCGGGATGGTACCAGAATATTACCAGCAGCATGGCTCTATTATGGTTCGAGGGGTGGAGGTTCGGATGACCATCGCAGACATCAACAAGTATTACGGGACTGAACTTCCAGATGATCAACAGGCTGTAGGAAGACTCTAAAATGGGGTGACCGGGAATGACCTTTACCAAACAGGGAACATGGATTTTGCTAATGAGTTGGTGATTAGACCAATGGACTTTTGGGTTACCCCGGACTACTGTATGAAGCACACCAACTTGAGGTTAGAATTGGGTTTTTATCACGTTTTCATCTCTCACTCCTTGATTCCTAGGAAGCACAAGACTTCAGTTAATTTCAATACAGCTACAGTCCTTCATTGCATTCTTCATGATCAGTTGATCGACGTTGGTCTTTTGATCAAGAGGGAGATTCTTGAACTAGGGTGCGTAAGGGTAGAAAAATAGCCACTCATATTCCCTAGCCTCATCACTGCCTTCTGTAAGAAGGCTGGGGTAGATTTTGGGTTTGATCCGTTTAATAGCGACATAGGGCCTTATGATAGGGGCACCTGGAACAACCAATTGCGAGAACGGAACCCCTCAGGTGTCAGAGTTAGAACTGGGAAAAAGAAGTCTGTTCAAGGAGCAGGTACAAGTAGGTAGGCTGAAGAGATTCCAGAGCGAACGGGGGTTGAAGAAGAAAATAAGGATTTTATAGATTATGATTAGGTACCCCTACCTCCGTAGGAGGATTCTAAAGAGATTCCTTGGAAGACTCTGCTAACGGGCTTGCAGAACCTTAGGACAAAAGTGATGGAAAACAGGAAGCAAATTGTTGATAGCAGAGCAGAGGCCAGTGGGTATTTTACTGATATATGGGGCAACATCACTAGCATGAGAGAGGCACTTGGTCTCCTAGCTTATCCAAGGAAGAAAAAGAGACCTGCCACTTCCTTACCACCTTTAGGAGGCCCAGTGATTGATCCTGATGTGGCAGAACTCCGAGCAGTAACAGAGTTGTCAAGAAAGGAGCATGAAGAAAGGATGAGAGCAGAAATTGATCCCAGAGGGAAGAGGACATCCACCGAAGCAGAAAAGGAATCCTCAGACAAGGATTGATCATCCATTGCCTATATTTTATTTTCTTGTCCTTTATTGTTGAAACTTTTACGTTATTTGTTCTTTTAGCTATTTTTGCTTTGTTTTTATTTGGAATTTCTATGAACATTATACAATATGTTTTGATTTGCATTTAACTTGCATTTGGTAAAAGTGTTATGTTTGTGCTAGGTTCTTCATCTTGTTGGGAATTACATGATAACTTGCACAGAACAGGGCATATTTTCCTTTTAAGAGAGTTTCTACCTCTCAAATTTTGCGCTTAATTGTTTTCATATGGTTATATATGAATTTGGAATATTTGGTTGATATGAATGTTTGATCTTATGAAAGGATCCGGTTTGGGGGTTGTTTACCCCCATTCCGTAAATTTGAGAATATGCATGATTTAGGTTGAACGAATGCTTTTAAATGACATGTAGTGGATTCACATGATAAATAGAGCCTATTTGAAGTCTTGTAAGGTATTTCCATCCCTCTAGGCCGTACTCTTTGATTTCCAATAATGGGGACATTGTTGAGTTTTTGTTTGGGGGTGAAGTCGCCTTTTAGAGTCGTCTTGAGTCTTTTTTGATTCTTTTTAGTCTTTTTAGTGTCCAATTTTTTCAAATTTTGTCTTGGCCAAAAATGTCGAGCTTTAATTAGTTTGGATGTGATGCCTTTAGCGTGTGCTTTTGGCAAGTTCTTTATATGCATTGTAATCTTGTGATGTAGCTTGGTGCCACCTTAGGGTTTAGCTTGCACCTTCATGGGCTTGTCCCATCCTATGGTACTAAGCTGAGGGGACTCGATGCTTTCACGCCTTGTCCTAATAGTGGAGATATCCGTGAGATCACAAACACATGCTTAAATTGCGCATTTTGAGTGTAGTATTGATTATTCTTAAACACTTATCTCGTCATATACGTCACATGCCATAGGACATTGCATATCATATAGTGAAGTGCTTGTTGATGCGTTCATTCCCTTGCTAGATGATTGTGGACATGATATTAGGCAATGTGTGTAAATTGAATTACCTACAAGAGCCTAAACACCTTCCTATTCATATTGTGTGCTCCAAAGCCAAATTTGAAGTCAAACACTACTCTTTCATTTGGTACCACGTATAACCATATACCTCATAGCCTAAACACATGCCTACCTTGTTATTAATCATGTTTAGGATGTGTAATGGTGGTGATGAAAGAAGTTATGCTTTAAATGTCAAAAAGCATGTATAAAGAAAAATATATTGAAAATATGCTAAGCAAATGGCTAAATTGTAAAAGTACCAAAATTAGTACTTATGAGCCTTAATTATCAAATGAAAGAAAAATGAGCAACTCAAAAGAAAAGAAAACGAGAAAACCAAAAGATTCTCATATTATTTGTTGCTAAGTACTCACAATAAAGAGTACAAACATTGTAAGCATAAATGTGGGTAAACAAATGCCTAAAGCACTAGCGTGCGAGTTCTCTGAAAAGAAAGAGCATTGTAGGGGTGTGTGGACTTATTCTAGCATGATTGGTAATTTTGAACTCCAAATTACCCATATTTGTTGTATTACCTAATTACACCCCATGGCCAAGTTACAACCAATGAAAAGTCCTTTTTGATCCATAATGAGTCTAAATTTGGAATGAGGGTTGACACTTGATCTTTCACGTTCATGGCATGGTGATCTTTTCCTAGGATAGACATTGCTTAAATTCTATGCATCATTCATCTTTGCATATATGTATGTGTGGAACCTAGGGCTCTAAAAGGAGAAGAAAAGAGCGAATCACGTGAGTTTAGAATTGAAGCGAATTACGCTCAAGACATGAGAGTGAGTAGTCCCTGATGCATGAGTACCTTTAGGTGTGGGACTCGTGTTCGTGCGAGTTTCCTTTTGGTATCTCCAAGTTGCTTTAGATAATATGCATATGTTTACTTCTCTCATTCACACATTCTTACATCACATCACTGGTTGGACTTGCGACCCTTTTTAGAATTATTGTTAAGTTTCTAGGATTATTTTTTCAGTCGAGTCGGTGTTTGTCGGTCTTGTTTGTTTTCCTTTTTGTTTTGCTTAAGGACAAGCAAAGGTTTGGTTTGGGGGTATTTGATTGTGCCAAAATGTTGTATATTTCGGCCCCTAAACCTGTGACCTTTGAATCATTTTCATGCATTTTAGCGTTACTTATGGGCTCTATGTTCGTATTTGCAGGCATTTCCCCATTTCAGGTGATTAGAGCGCATTGCGGGACTTTCAGGTGAAAAGAGGACCAAGAATTGCAAAATGAGAGAAAAAAGCATCAGAGGCTACAACAAGTGCGGGTCAGTGCGGTTCCCAACCACACTCCACCCACACTACTGCCCAGACCAGAGGACCTGATTATTGAAAGATGATAAAGTGCGGGTGAGTGCGGGTCATCCAACCGCACTTCACCCGCACTTCTTCTCAGATCCGAGAGTCCAAATATCGAAGCCAATGATATAGTGCGGGTGAGTGCGGGTCACTGAACCGCACTCCATTGTGTCAGATGTCGTTTTAAAGCTGATTTTGTAACCTATTTTAGGGGACTATAAATAGAATGTGTATGTAATGTTCTTAGTATGCTTTTACACTTAGAAATTTTGAAAGTTGTAACTAGATTAAGCAATCCATTTCTTCTCATTTCATAAGCTTCCTACTCTACATCTAAGGGATATTAAAGGTGGAGATGATCTTCAAGGGTTATTCCTCATCTTTTCTCTTCTTTTCATTATTGTCAATGAATAGTTAAACTCCACTAAGGGGGTCTATGGATTAGTTTGTGAATGATTGGGCTTTTGTATATAAGCTTTATTTCTTTTATATATCTATCTTCTATTTGATTTATTGATGAGTATGTATGGATTTCATTGGATTTACTTATTTTAGATACACTCTCTTTACATGCTTTCATTGGATTCTATCTTTTTAGGCAACTAGATATACATCATATATAGTTGTTTATTACTCTCATGAATCGATGGGATTCTCGTAATCCGGGCTTGATAACCAAGTTCTTCATCTAGCCTCTAATGGGTGTCTGTGTCTACACACTAGGACAGTTCGCGTGAGAGGCTAGAAGCCATTCTATACACCCTAGGTGGCTATCCTAGAAGGTTAAGCCTGAGATAGGTATACGAGCTTCATTGCTAGGGTCCTAACCGAACAACCGATGCTATACATCCTAGGTTGGTTGTTGAGGAGGGACCAATCCCTATTAGGAGGCCTCCTATACACCCTAGTTGGCCCCTTGGTAGGGATAAATAGCCAACCTATACACCCTAGGTTGGCTACAATTGTCAAAACATGCTTATTTTACTAGTTTATTACATTTGCCCAAATGTTTGCTCTCTAATCCATTAACTCCCTAGTCTCCATCATACATATCTTTCGTTGCATTCATGTTCCATCTTTCGTTACATTTCTAATTTCGTAGTAAGTATTTGCTAGTTTACATTTCAACATCATCAACTATTCATCTTTATTGCACTAATAATCACTTAAGTTTAGATTAGTTTTAGCTAAATTCCGATCTCTGTGGACGACCCTTGCTTGCCACTATATATGCGTTTTCATAACCCTTATAGGCATTGCTAGGTTTACAAATTGTGTTTGACAAGTGCTTTTAAATACACACAAAACGACTTTGTCAATATACACACAAAATCACACACGTATGCCTTTCCTAGACATAGTCCTAGAACATGCAAATTCCAATGTTTGTCAATTTGAATCTAATACATGAGCATACATTACCAAGTGTGTAAAAATGTTATGTAAATGATGTTCAACCATAAAGGGACACATATGAATGCCATGTGTGTGTGTGCCTAGCCTTGTAAGAAAAATGAGGTCTTATATACCTTTGTAGACTGATGAAGCACATTTCTCTTTGAAACCGGTATCTTGCATGAGTTGTGGCCAAGTATTTCTTTGATGACTTGAATCTTCAATTCTTAGACCACTAAACATTACAAGACAACAACATTTTGATATAGAATACATGCCAAGACAAACCAAAAACCTAACACATACACATTGTATAGATTCTTGTGCATCGCCTTCTCTAGATAAGCAGGCATCAACTTCGGAAGAATGTCATTCAGTGCCTGAGGGAGGACCTTAGGGAGCACATCATTAAGTGCCCGAGGAAGCACCTTGGGTAGAACGTCATACAACACCTTTGTTATCACTTCAGAAGTATTTTTTTTCCGTAACCTCATTAGGTAACACATCCTTCACTACTGCCTAGGGAAGCACCTTGGGAAGAACGTCAAACAAGACCTTTGTCATCATCCCACACATAGTTTTATATGTAACCTCCTTTTGGGTCAGGGTCATCCATGCCATTTGGATTGGGTATAGTCTCAGGAGATTCGTTGTTGGGAAACAGTGTCCTCTGAACCGAAGGTGGACACGATTTGTGATGGGAATCTATTTGTTCCTTTTTGTTTTTGGTTTCTTAGTTGTCCAAATCCGGAACACCACCGGGCAATTCACACCCTACTTGATCATCAGTAATAAACTCAGTTCGATACAGCTGGGCATGGCATCTCCTATGAATAAAATTGTCACAGACTAAATGTCCATGTCGATTGATTTGAAGTAGGTTTGCTGTATTTCAGCTGGAGTAGGTTTCAAGTCCATTGTTACCAACTGCACATATCAGAGGATTACTGTTAATGTTAAAGTGAAATAAAAATCTAACATGACAATTAAAGGTTGCAAGTGACGGGTATATATATATATACACACATACATTGCATTTGTCGAAAAACATTTCATCGAACCCAGTCGAAGTGTTCAAAATCTCCCAGTTTTTGAACCATGGATAACTCCAACCGCAGCGAATGCCAATTACGCCGGTCAAAAAAGAAAATCTTTCAAGGGTCCAAACCTATTAACGTTTTCATTAAGTAGCATTATAAACATGTGTTAGGAAATGGATCCAGTCAATCGGTATTTAAGCCATAATTGTCGGTGTACATACCTGAAAACAGAGAAGAAACCCGGAAAGGTTGTAAGTGATGGTAGGTTTCGGTTCGGGTTTGCTTTTAGTCTTTTTTATTCCTTTTTTTTTTTTTTTGCATTTCCTTTGGAAGGACTTGCGTTATGTGATTCTTGTTTACCTTCACCTTTAACACCTGATTCGATTGTTTTGGAGTATGACTCATTCTTGTCTGCTTCATTTGATGGTTTAAGTTTCTGAAGGTTTTTGTGTATAGCATTTTTAATCCAGTGCAAAGTAAAACTATACACGTATGAACCCCATGGAAAACCTTTGAAAGCTACGTCATCATCCATTAATGCAAACATCCATAGCGGTACACGGTCACTTGTGTCGATAGTGCATAAGATATAGCCTATGACCAACAGATTTGCCATCTTTAGGCCATCTTCACCTTGATCGTCGGTCAGTTGTTTAAAAGTTTCAAACAAAGATTCGTATGTAGGTTGGTTCTAGAAATGTCTTGCGTATAGGCTATTTTCCGTTGGAGTATACTTCACCCTTATTAATCCTTCTGGCAATTTACCCATTTACATTTTTAGCCCAGAACATAGGCAAAACTCAACTTAACCGAAACGATGTTGTTGCCTACCCAGCCCAAACCACATTTCATCATCCCGAGGTAGTGATGCATTATCATACCTATTGGTATATTCGATATGCCTTTTGAGAATAGAATGCAAAACCTTTCCATGTATAGTGACGGGCAAATGCAAACCAAAGTAGTGACCGAAAGGTCCTTGCTTAAACCCCTCTGAAACGTGTAATCTGCCTAATACTTCGTCAATGTCACCAAGAATGTTACAGTGCTGCTGACTTTTCGAGTTTATCCTTGCATTGATCCATCCCTCGTGATTCAGATATAAGAAGGTTCTCGCGTTTGGGTCCAAAGCCATCTGAAAATAATAGGGGGAATATATATGAAATAATGGCAGGTCGTGTAAAACCATAGGCAATTCATGAAAGCATGGAAAATCAGAATTATAAGAGGCTAACATGAAAAGGTAATGAAAAGTAAGTGAAAGTCATGGGAGATGATTGTGATGGCATCATGGAAAGTCATGTAAACATCATGCAATCGAAAGCATCATGGAATGTTGGCCTTCGTCATGGCATCATGGAAAAAAAGTCATGGTAACGTTATGGAAAGTCATGTTAACATCATGGAAAGTACTGCAACGTCATGAAAAGTCATGTAAACATCATTGAATGTCATGGCAACGTCATGAAAAATCATGTAAACATCATAAAATGTCATGGAATGTCATGGCAAGCATCATGAATGCATTATGGAATGTTATTCTTGGTCATGGCATCTTGTTTGGTAACATCATGGAAATCGACATCATGGAAAACTTCATGTAAAGTCATAGGGGATATGGCAACATCATGGAAAGCTTCATGTAAAGTTATGGGGATATGGCAACATCATGGAAAGATTCATGTAAAGTCATGGGCCACATCATGGAAAGTCAAAATCATCATGAGCACATCATGGAAAGTCGAAGCAACATGGAAGGAAAGTTAAAGCAACATGAATGACAAAAGTCATATGGGATGGAAAGGCTACATAGAGGAGGAAAGTTAGGGGGCACATCATGGCATGTAATCTTGGTCTTGGATCCATGGGGCAAATCATGGAAAACTTCATGTAAAGTCATGGGGCACATCATCGAATGCATTATGAGCACATCAGGGCAAATCAGGCCAAAATATTGGATGCTTACTGCTTCCTGGAAAAAGGGGTTTTTTTTTTTTGAACCATCGAAATCATAAAGACCGCTCTTGGGCCCTAAACGACTCTTGGGAAATCAGGAAAATTGGGAAAATCATGGTAAAAATCAAGACCCAAATCGGTAATTAATTCAAGATTAAATCCAGATTTCAAGTAATTTCAGATTTCCAAACGAACCATAATATCAAATCAAATGTAATTAGGGATCGTGCCGATTAAGGGATAGAGGATATCAAATCAAAGGAAATTATTAGGGATCGTGCCAATTAAGAACACACCTAATTCGATCCTACCTCGTCTCCACACACGGTGGTTGTCGGGGCATTTGGTGGTCACTTGCGGTTGTCGTTCTTGTTTGAGTATCCACACACTGTGGCTTTCCCGTTTTCCCTTTTCAAGGCTTTCCCATTATCCCTCACCTACGGCATGCGGTCATCGTTCTTCATTGTGGCTTTCTCACTTTTCAAGCTTTTGTTACTCAGACAGTGGCTTTCCATTTTGTCTTTTGAAGCGAGATTCTATAACAAGGGTAATTTAGTCTTTTAGGAGAACAATTAACTGTCAGGTCAGAACAATTGAATAGGGGTAAAATTGTAAGATCATGTATTTAATTACAATCAAGTGGTCAGAATTGGTTTTTTAATAACTTCTGGCCATATTTGGTTTTGGCGTCTTTAAAGTGGCTATATTTGAAAACCCCCCTTATTATAATTTATGAAATAATGTTGTAATTTAATTTTTAATATTTTTCATTAAGAATCTCGTTATTAACTTTTATTTTTCAAACAAGATTCTCATAATTATTTTTTGGTTTTTCCTACAAGAATCTAATTTTTTTTTTTTTCATTAAGAATCTCATTATTAACTTTTATTTTTCAAACAAGAATGAAACAAATTAGAGGCGTGTTCTATATAAAGCTAGAGGGGGGGGTGAATAGATTTTAACTATTATTACCCAATTTTCGCATGCAAGTCAATTTTACGAAAATGCCCCTACTAGTCAAAAATACAAGCAAGTGTAATATAGTGCGGAATTTAAATAACACTTGATGTATACGTGGAAACCCAACCACTGGGAAAAACCACGGGTTGTTTAGTGCGCCACACTCGGACCTCGAAATCTACTAATCTAAATGGAGTTTACAACCTATGTAGACCTCGTCTAACACTCCGGTCAATAACCCCCCACTTCTACCACTCGGGCCTTTAAAAGTGGCTCTAGTCCAATTGCTTGAGGCCTAAGCAACCTTAGCCTCAAGACTTAATTCTCTAAGAAGAGATTATGCAACCTATGTGAATATGTATGAATATTCAAATAACAAACAAGGCTAGGTAACCTTAGATGCTTATCTAGGATGATGATATAATCAATTTAATCAACCCTAGATATCAATTGCTAAATGACATGTCAAATAGCTTAGCTAATCAAGATTAAACAAAAACCTAATTAGCTATCACAAAAACAACACTCAATTAATTCATCACAATTAATTCTCTATTCTTGTATTTATCATATGATCAACAACATACAAGTAAATTAAAAGAGAATATGCTTGATAGTAAAATTACTAAAATAAGATGAAACTAATCAAAATCTTACCAAACATATTGTGATGATGCCAATCCAATCATAGATGCTTTCTATGTAGACATAGAGGATGCAATATGAAATTTGATGCAAAAAGGATTTGATTTGAGTGTTTAAAGGTGAGTTCTTGATTTGATTTTTTCTAAAAAATCTCTCTTGAAAGTTTAGGGTTCTAATAACTCAAGAAGCTTAATCAGAGATTGAGAAAATAAGATATTTATAGACATTAAGAATTGGGCATGTGAAAAGACAATTTTGCCCCTGAAACGCACTGTTCGGCGGTTTCAATCGGCGGCCAGGCCGCCGATAACGACCGTCGAATTGAGCTCGTGAAGAACAGAGCATCAACGGCGGTTTCATTCGGCGGTTTTGTGACCGCCGATCCGACCGCCGATCCAACCGCCGAATTAGACCGAGAGATTAAAATCGATCAGGTATGAACGGCGGTTTCGAACGGCGGTCGTGACTACCGATCTGGACCGCATAATTGCTTCAGACCAATCTGGACTGAAACGGCGGTTTAATTCGGTGGCCAGGCCGCCGATCACCAACAATGGTGAAAACCAAGGAGAAGCCAAGGGCATTCTCCGTGGGCGGTCTTCACGCAAAACCAAGCACTCATTAGTGCAAGCGCGGACGTTTCCGAACAATGTCGGGAAACGAATTATAAAGCACATATACACACAACAAGATATATCAACCAAAGTGCTAGTGTGTAAAGTGACATGTGAAGAGTATGCACACAAATGCAAGTATGCTAAGTGTGTGTGTGCTTACTAAATCTCTTCAAAGAAAAAACAAGCACAAGAATTTATACCTTTGGCGTGCTTGTCCCTTGAGGTCTTGAAAGGGCCTTCGAGCTTCAACCTTAAACATTTAGACTACCCTTACATTCACAACCCCAACATGTGGTTTGTCCACGAAATAAGCCAATCAAGATATGGGAATCCTTACAAAGAATCTAATTTATTTATTTATTTATTTATTTATTTGTCTTTTTAAATTACATGCAGCCATCTAATGAAGATAAGGGATCTCCAATTATCATTCTAGTTTCCTATCCATGAAAGGATGGTAAGAAGAAATCAAAAAGCTTACAAGTGGAATGTTCGTGATTACATTAAAAATTATTCAAATTTGTATGTCATGGATTCTGAAACAAATATACGATGTGTTTAATATTAGTCTGGGGGGGAGGGGGTGTGTGAATAGATTTTTTCCAATTATTACCCAATTTTCGCGATTAGTCAATTTTCACGAAAATACCCCAAACTAGTCAATTCAAAACAACAAGTGTAATATGATGCGGAAATATAAATAACACTTAATGTATACGTGGAAACCCTCAATAGGGAAAAACCACGGGCTGGTAAGTGCGCCACACTAAAACCTCGAATCCACTAATGATAATGAAGATTACAACCTAATCCCGGTATGTAACTCACTACCACTACCTACTCTTGGTATGAGTGAACCTAGTCTAATTGCTTATGTGAACACCTAATCCTGGTGTACGACCTAATCCCGGTCATCACACAAGACTTTCAATTGCTTGTGGCCTAAGCAACCTTAGCCATCAAGTCTTAATTCTCAATGAAGAGATAATAAAGTCTATGTGAATATGTATGAATATTCAAATAGCAAATAAAGCTAGGGAATCTTAGATGCTTATCTAGGATGATAAAATAACAATTAATACAATCTTAGATATCAATAGTTAAATAACATGTCATAAAGCTTAGCTAATCATAGAATAAACAACCTAGATATAGCTATCAAAAATACAACACTTAATCGAAAACAACACACAATCTCTATCTTGTATAATAGCATATAAACTAAGAACATACAAGTAAATAAAGAGATGTCTTGATAGATAAAACACTAATTATATATGATAATAGTGAAGAACATACCAACGGAAGTGTGTGAGCAAAACCCATGCAAGCAAGCATCCTAACTAGGCTAGAAAATGCTAGATGATATTTTGATGCATATGAGAATGGTTTTTGAGAGTTAAAAATGAGTTCTTGATTTGATTTTCTCTCAAGTGTTTCTCTTTGAAGTTTAGGGTTCTTAGAGTCAGAGAACTTGTCTTTAGAGAATGAGAAAGTGGTATATTTATAGACATCAAGAACAAGGCATGTGAAAAGACAAGTTTCCCCTTGAAAACGCACGTTCGGCGGTTTCATTCGACGGCTAGGCCACCGATTACAACCATCGAATTAAACCCAAGAAGAACAGGGGAACAACGGCGGTTTCATTCGGTGGTTACCAACCACCGATTCAACCGCAGAATCAAACCCGAGAGAAAAATCAATTAGGTATGAAACGGTGGTTTCGAACGGCGGTTTCGAACGGTTGTGGCCGCCGATCATAACCACAGAATCACTCCAGACCTTTCTGGAATAAAACGACGGTTTCCATTCGGCGGCCAGACTGCCGATCAAACCGTCGATTCACCAAAAGTGGTGAAACCGAAGGAAAAGCCAATGACATTCTCCTTAGGCGGTCTTCACGCTAAACCAAGCACACATTAGTGCATGCGCAGACATTTCCGAACAATATCGGGAAACGAATTACAGGACACAGAAACACACAACAAGATATATCAATCAAAGTGCTAGTATGTAAAGTGACATGTGAAAAGAATGCACACAATTGCAAGTATGCTAAGTGTGTGTGTGCAACTAAATCTCTTTAAAGAAAACTAAGCACTAGAGATATACCTTTAGAGTGCTTGTCACTTTAAGGTCTTGAAAAGGGCCTTTGAGCTTGATCCTCAATCACCTAAACTACCCTTATAATTCAAACCCCAACATGTGGTTTGTCCACGAAATAAGCCAATCAATAAATGGGAATCCTTACAATCTTCTTTTTGGCTATTTCATGACAAAACCACCACTCACATTGATCCTCACAACAAAATTGAATCTATGGGATAACAAAGATATTCTACATTACAAAGAGATATAAAAATATAAAAAACTTCAAGTCTTCAATCTTTTATAGAACTATCAATCGTTCAAAACAAAAGATTATACTTTCCAAAGCAAGTGTATGTAAGATGATCAAATGAAAATAAAACAGGCATTTGCATTTAAGAATTTAAGCACAACATTATGCAATGTATGCGTATGCAATGCTCTCCCTCAAAGGGTTACTCCCCATCAATGTATAGTCTCCCCAACATGCACAATTGCTACTGTAATTAGCAACTCCCTTTACCACCATTCTACTCTCCCTTTTTGTCATGATATAGGCAAAGGAATAGTCCCCAAATGGGTCACTTAGCAAAGAGAGATAGTAGCATACTAGATATTTGCATAATCATATAAGTCACTTTATGCATCTCAATTAATTGGAGAGAAACAAGGAGATTTATTTCATAAAAATGTGTGAATCAAAAAAGATTTGCATACAATACATGTAGCATTCAAGTTCAAAATACAATGGTATTTGGTAAAGCAAATGACAAAGGTTTCTAATAAGAATTCAAATCAATTTCACCATTGTCATGGGAGAAGCAAGGATATAGAGATTTTATTGTTTTTCAATATGAGAGCAACTATATTCAACTTTATAAGCGAAACATGACATGGGCGACTTTTTGCACCCTATTTGATTTTTTCGGGTGAGATACCCGTATGATAGTAGCCATGTTCAACTAATAAAGAAAGAGAGACATTTGGATTATAAAATCCTTTGAACGGATACAAGATCCTTTATTCATTTTGAGTCTCATAAGCTTTTTCACACAAGTTTTGCATTTTAAGAATATGTAATCATCAATTCATGTTTTTTCATTTGAGCATGTTATATGAATTTCATGCTTTTTCATTTGACATTAGCATGTTATAAAAGAATCATCATGTCATGTAGATAACTATAGGTTATTCAAATCAAACTTCCTATGTAAATCTCCTAGTCCAAAAATGCATGTTTGAACATAAATATGACATGGATTGTAAACAAGCATGATTCACACTTATTGAATTGAAAACATATATGTTAGGATTATGCTCAATAGCAAGAGTGTAATATTGTAATTGACAATCTTATCATATTAATAAAGTGATTTCTGTTTATTTAACAAAATCTTATAGCATTTATAATTATAATTGTCAAGGTAAATAATCATAAGGTCAAAAGACTATGAGAAAAGAAGAATTGTTCGTACATCTGGATATGTATGAGGTAGACACAATTCTTTAATTAGTCTTGAATAATGTTCACAACTTAAGTTAAAGGTTGGACACCTTTATCTTGTTAAAGTTGTAGATTCTTTTGCTAGCATTTGAGTAAGATCAAATGTGTTATGATGGATCTAAATCATCAAAGTGGCTTTAAGTAAAAGAATCTAGTGCACTAGGTGTATTGAACTGGATCACAATGAAATACTTTATCTAGAACCGTCAATAGATAAAAGTCTTTTCATTATAAGGACAATCGGAGAGTTTATCTTAATCCTGAGATAAATGATGGACTTATGGTTGCAAGTGGTATCATTTGAGTTATCAATGAGTACGATTATATAACATAGTCTATCCTCGATAGTTTGGTGATATTCATTTGTTAATCGATAGAGGACTTCATTTATAGGTATGGACATCGTGGCTCCATTTATACAATGAGAGTATAATATCATCATATGGATGTTTTGAGGTAATTGGATATAAAATCTTAACGTTGAGTTTTCGATAGTGACTATTGAAAGCATAGCTTCTGGACAAGTCAAAATATCCAAAGTTTAAAATGTGGTCATATGAGTAAATATGGTAACTTGGAGAGCTATAGGCGGTCTATGAGCTCTTAGCGATTACTGATATTATTCACGAGGATTCACTATCTCCAATAAGATTGTCTAGGTTATGAATGAGAATCATTTACTTGTTCTATCTTTATTTAAGAGTGCAATTTTAGTTCTTTAGTATAATGAACTAAAATTAATAGATCGAACCTAAGTGAATCATTTGTTGATTGTGATTGGGTTATGTCTATTAGAGCTTAAATTTAGATAGCCTGAATTTAGATAGCCTGCCAAGATCCCCAATCCACACGGACTTGTATGGATCACTTGATATATTCTACTGGACTAATTTATGAGTCCATCTAGAATTGTATTAAGGCATGTGGACTTGTTTCTTTTAGTAAAAATAGGCCTAGTTCACATGTGGGCCTTTTAATTAAGGTCCAATGGATTAAATGAAATAAGAAAATAATATATGGGCCATATATATATGTATGGGCGGCAAGGCTTGCATAAAAGTCTAATATATTATTTTGTTTCATTATTTGATTAAATAGAAATTAATTAATTGATTAATTAATTATTTAATTAAAAATCAAAATCTTTTTCTGATTAGGAAATATATTTTCTTAGTAGTATAATATTGTGGTAGTATAATAAATATAAAAGACTTTATTTGGTAAGTAAATAAATATGGGATTTATTTATCTAGTCAAATAAGGAAGTCTTTTATATAGTCACGAATACACTAAAGAGTTGGATTAGGGTTTGGAATTTTAAGGAAATCTACATAGGGTTAGGATTTAAGTCAAAAGACAAATCCTACATGGTAAAGGATTTCGGCCACAATATATGAGATATATATGGCAATTGGCTGGATATATATATATATATTGACTTATATATTTTATATGTGGCATGTAGTATTGGATATATATATATTGACTTATATACATTATAGGTGGCATGCAGAATTCGTGATATATATATTTATAAAGAATGCAGATATATATATATATATTTATGATATACATGCAAGTTTAATGGTGCAACGATATAGAATATAGATTGCAAAGATTTCGTACTAGATATATATAATATATTGTGCAATGAAATCGCACAAGAGATATATTTAATATATTGTGCAAGGAAATCGCACCTTATAAATATATAATATATTCGGCAACCCTAATAAGGTTTTGAGAGTTATTTTTCTTTAGCTTGAAAAATAGAATCCAACTCTTAGACTAGTGTGAGAATTCAGCCAAGAGGAAAAGAGAGAAAAGTTTATTCTTATTTCGATAGTGCACTAGTAACTTTTATATCAAAAGGTTTTGTGCACACTTTCGAATAAGGTTCACGTGAGTTTCAATCTAACGATTGTGAATTCAAAAGTGACCAGAACATTCTTTGTAGTCTCTTGGAATTTATTGTGACTAACGAAATAGAAAAAGGTTTTGTTATCCATCCTCAGCTACACAATTCAATGAGAAGGTAGACCACGCTCCTAGGTGATTCACGTTCGTGATTGGATTGGAAGATCTTGCGGATTACCATCGACGCAACGTCAATCGGATCACGTGACAAAGGTACGATATCTTTATTATATGTTAATTAATTAAAGGGTTAAGGTTCATCTTTAAAAAGGAAAATTTTTTGAAATATACTAAACCTATTTTAGTCTCGCTTCCGCTGCATGCACGTACGTTTTTCCCTACAATATATACATATGTGCAACCAAGCTTACTTAGGCAATTAAAAAGGAAGCATAAGATATTTCAAATTTTTGCATGTGACAAGTATGCAAAATAGCTCTCTTTGCTTGAGTTCCCTATATGAGGTCAATCACCACCCTTCACCAATAAAGGTCATGAGGTCCTATAGACCTACTAAGTCCACTGGACCTAGTTGAACCTATTAGAGACACGTTTGTCTCATAGCAAGCGAGTTCATCTTTTCTAATCCACTTAGGTGACATATTTCTAATCCTAGTGGTCAAAGGTTCTAGAGCTCTAGAAGATAATGGATCATGCAAATGAGTTTCTTCCTTTCTAGAGACATGCATCTTAGCTCTAGCCTTTTTCTTTTCGATCATGCTGTTAACTCTACACATATTAATGTAATGAAAGCAACTTGGTCTAATGTGACCATCAATACCACAAAAATGACAAGTGGAAATAAAGTTAGGAATCATACCATTCACGTGTGTATGCATTGGTGCTTTCCCTTGTCATTGTGGTTGTCTTGGTTGTTGGATTGGATCTCTCCATCTTTGTTGATGACTAAGATAATGTTGCTTGCTCGGTTGAGCTTGCATGATCGGACTCAACCCTTTATGGATCTTAGGTTGAGGGAAGTTAACATGAGGAACTTTTTGAGCTTGAGGTTGTCTTCTTGAAGCTACCTTCACTTATGCACTATGAGAACATTGACCTAGATCAATCTTCTTCCAAGGAGTTTGCACCATGAAACCTCTTTCTTGCCTAAGCTCTTGACAAACATGGTCTTGTTAGGAGTGTGAAACTCCTTGTCATCTTCAAAGCCAAGACCTCTCTTGTCACAAGGGCTTTTTCCAACACTCAACATGTGATTGAGTTTTTCCGTGCTAGAGGCCAACTTAGCGATCAATTTTCTAGCATCTCTAAGCTCCCTTTTTAACCTATCTTCATTCCACTTAGATAAAGCTAACTCATCTTTTAGTTTATTTTCATCCTTCATGGATCTTACCACTTCACTACTCAAGTGGTCAACTTATGTTGAAAGCTTAAGGTTTTCTTCCTTCAAGTTTTGAATCTCCTTTTCATTCTTTAACCTATAGCTTTCAAACCTTTTCAGGTAGTCTTCACGATCCATGTGGTCAACAAATTCTCCATTGGATTGGGATGAAGTGTTTTCATTACTAGAGTTATCTCCTACACTTTCCCTCTCACCAACCGAGTCATCTTTCTCATCAAGACCTTCACTTTGGTTTCTTGATGTTATAAGTGTAGGGAAAAAACGTTTGCACACAGCGGAAGCGAGACTAAAATCGAGTTTAGTATAGTTTAAAATTTTTCCATAATTTGAACCTTAACCCTCTAATTAATTAAACATATAATACTAAAGATATCATACCTTTGTCGCGTGATCCGATTGACATTGCGTTGATGGTAATCCGCAAGATCTTCCAATCCAATCACGAACGTGAATCATCTAGGAGCGTGGTCTCCCTTCTTTTTGAATTGTGTACCTGAGGATGGATAACAAAAACTTTTTCTTTTTTGTTAGTCACAAAACCTCCAAAAGATAACAAATAACGTTCCGGTCACTTTTGAATTCTCAATCTAATGATCGAAACTCGCATGAATCTCATTCGAAGTTGTGCACAAAGCCTATTAATGTATAAGCTACTAGTGCACTATCGAAGTAAAACGATCTCTTCTCTTTTTCTCTCTTGGCCGAATTATCACACTAATCTGTAGAGTTGGATTTTATTTTTCTCAAGCAAAAGAAAAATCACTCTCTATCAAGCAAATTAGGGTTGACCAATTCTATATAAAGAATATATACTATATGTTAGGCGGGGAACCACTTGCCATATTAAGCATATATATATTAGGCGATATATATTTTTATATATTAGGCGACCTCTTGCTTATATATTCTGCATGCTGTTTATATATATATATATATATATATATATTCCGCATGCTTTATAAATATATCTATATATATATCCGGCTAATTACCATATATATTTCATATATATCTATATATTGAGGTCGAAATCCTTTACCATGTAGGATTTATGTCTTTTGACTTAAATTCTAACCCTAGGTAGATTTCCTTAGAATTCCAAACCCTAATCCAACTCTTTAGTGTATTTGTGACTATATAAAAGACTTCCTTATTTGATTAGATAAATAAATTACTTATTTATCTACTTACCAAATAAAGTCTTTTATTTTATTTATACTACCACAATAGTATACTACTAAGAAACATATTTCCTAGTCAGAAAAAGATTTTGATTTTTAATTAAATAATTAATCAATCAATTAATTAATTTCCATTTAATCAAATAATAAAAATAAAACAATATAATATCATATATATATCTCGGCCATGTGCCATATATATTAATATATCTATATATTGTTTTTCTATTTTATTAAATCCATTGGACCTTAATAAAAGGCCCACATGTGAACCAGACCTATTCTTACTAAAAGAAACAAGCCCACATGCCTTTCATAATATATTAATATAATTGATCATCCCATTAAATTAATAATGTGCAAATTATATTCTTAATATATTAAATACAATTCTAGATGGACCCATAAATTGGTCCGGTAGAATATATCAAGTGATCCATGCAAGTCCGTGTGGATTGGGGATCTTGGCGGGCCTATCTAAATTTAAGCTCCAATAGACATAACCCAATCACAATCAACAAATGATTCACTTAGGTTCAATCTATTAATTTTAGTTCATTCCACTAAAAAACTAAAATTGCACTCTTAAATAAAGATGGAATAAGTAAATGATTCTCATTCATACCCTAGACAATCTTATAGGAGATGGTGTATCCTCGTGAAGAATATCAGTAATCACCAAGAGCTCATAGACCGCCTATAGCTCTCCAAGTTACCATATTTACTCATATGACCACATTTTGAACTTGGATATTTTGACTTGCCCAGAAGCCATGTTTCAATAGACTCTATCGAAAACTTAACGTTAAGATTCAATATCCAATACCTCAAAACATCCATATGATGATATTCTACTCTCATTTAATAAATGGAGCCACGATGTCCCTATCTATAAATGAAGTCCTCTATCGATTAACAAATGAATATCACCAAACTATCGAGGATAGATTATGCTATATAATCGTACTCATTGATAACTCAAATGATACCACTTGCAACTATAAGTCCATCATTTATCTCAGGATTAAGATAGACTCTCCGATTGTCCTGATAATGAAAAAACTTTTATCTACTGACGGTTCTAGATAAAGTATTTCATTGTGATCCTATTCAATGCACCCAGTGCACTAGATTCTTTTACTCGAAGACCCTTCGATGATTTCAGACTCATTATAACTCATTTGATCCCATTCAAATGCTAGCAAAAGAATTCTACAACTTTAACAAGATAAATGTGCCCAACCTTTAACTTAAGTTGTGAACATTATTCAATACTAACTAAAGAATTGTGTCTTCCTCATACATATCCAGATGTACGAACAATTCTTCTTTTCTCATAGTCTTTTGACCTTATGATTATTTACTTTTGACAATTATAATATTCAATCTATAAATGCTATAAGATTTGTTTAAATCAGAAATCACTTTATTAATTTGAAAAGATTGTCAAAAACAATATTACACTCTTGCTATTGAGCATAATCCTAACAATAAGAGCCATGTCCCAATGAGTAGCTACACCTATCACCTCTATAGCTACTTCTTCACCTATTTCTTCTATGGGATCACTAGTCAAGGCATCATTGCCATCAACTTCAATCTCTACATGCGTGGCTCTAAAAGCCGTGTAGTTAGTGGCAAGTTCTTCATTGCTTGAAGACTCATCTCCCTCACCGGAGTCATCACTACTACCATTCTCCTTGTCTAGGCGATTAGCACAATCGAGGGCAAAATGTCCTATGCCACCACACTCATAGCACTGGACCTCTTTTCTTTCAGTCTTCTCTTGCCTAGGCTCGAACTTGTTAAAGGTACTATTTTTCTTCAAGTCTTGTCCTTTTGATTTAACTCCCTTCTTTTCGAACTTGGCAAACTTCATGAACCTTTTTCACGAATAAGGCAAGGTCTTCGTCCGAGTCATCCTCGTTCTTCTTCGCCTTGGAGGTTTTCAACTCTAGATTCTTTTTCTTCTTAGGAGGTGAGGTAGTAGCCTTTCTTGCCTCATAAGCAAGAAGTCTTCCAAAGACTTCACTCGGCTTCATATCCTTGAAGATGTCATTTTCTTCCAAAGCCGTCACCTTTGATTTGAATCCATCGGGGAGAGACCTCATGATTTTTTGCTTGACTCTCCTATCCAAATAAGGATCATCGAGTTGATGGCTTTGATTCATAATCTCCATAAGCCTCACTTGGAAGTCATTTAAGTGCTCATGTTCTTCCCTCCGAATGGTGTCAAAACGAGTTTGTAGGACTTGGAGCTTGGAGTCTTTAACCACCTCAATTCCTTTATGAGCAACTTCTAAGATATCCCATGCCTCTTTGGCTATCCTAGTAATTTGAATCAACTTATATTGATTATCATCGACTGCGCAACGTATGGCATGTATGGCTTTCTTGTTCCACATGGAATCAATAAATTCTTGCGCGTCCCACTGTGCCTTAGGCTTAAGCACTTCTTCTCTTCCTTCAGTGGGAGTCATCTTCGGTGGAGCATAACCATCTTCAATCACCATCCATGCCCTATCATGGATTTAGCACAAGTATGCTTCCATCTTCCCCTTCCATGAGGTGTAATTATCGCCGGTGAGCAACGGTGGCCTCACACTCGATGCTCCCTCTTTACTCATCCCGAAATCACTCATAATGTTTGGATGAATGCAAATGGGATGAATGCAAAATGTATGAATAAATCAAAAATCACACAAGATGCAAAACACACCAAAAATGAGCAAGGATCACCTAAGTATATCTAGGAACCCGCTTTGATACCAATTGAAACAAATATACAGTGTGTTCAATATAAGTCTGGAGGGGAGGGGAGGGGGGGGGGGGGGGGGGGGGGGGGGGGGTGGAATAGATTTTATCCAATTATTATCCAATTATTACCCAATTTTCGCGATTAGTCAATTTTCACGAAAATACCCCAAACTAGTCAATTCAAAACAACAAGTGTAATATGGTGCGGAAATATAAATAACACTTGATGTATACGTGGAAACCCTCAACAGGGAAAAACCACGGGCTGGTAAGTGCGTCACACTCGAACCTCGAATCTCGAATCTACTAATGATAATGAAGATTACAACCTAATCCCGGTATGTAACTCACTACCACTACCTACTCCCGGTATGAGTGAACCTAGTCCAATTGCTTATATAAACACCTAATCCCAATGTACGACCTAATCCCAGTCATCACACAAGACTTTCAATTGCTTGTGGCTTAAGCAACCTTAGCCATCAAGTCTTAATTCTCAATGAAGAGATAATAAAGCCTATGTGAATATGTATGAATATTCAAAGAGCAAATAAAGCTAGGGAACCTTAGATGCTTATCTAGGATGATAAAATAACAATTAATACAATCCTAGATATCAATAACTAAATGACATGTCATAAAACTTAGCTAATCATAGAATAAACAACCTAGATATAGTTATCAAAAATACAACACTCAATCAAAAACAACACACAATCTCTATCTTGTATAATAGCATATGAACTAAGAACATACAAGTAAATAAAGAAATGCCTTGATAGATAAAACATTAATTATATAATGATAATAGTGAAGAATATACCAAGGGAAGTGTGTTGAGCAAAACCCATGCAAGCAAGCATCATAACTAGGCTAGAAAATGCTAGATTATATTTTGATGCATATGAGAATGGTTTTTGAGTGTTAAAAATGAGTTCTTGATTTGATTTTCTCTCAAGTGTTTCTCTTTAAAGTTTAGGATTCTTAGAGTCAGAGAACTTGTCTTTAGAGAATGAGAAAGTGGTATATTTATAGAAATCAAGAACATAGCATGTGAAAAGATAAGTTTGCCCGTGAAAAGATAAGTTTGTGCACGTTCGGCGGTTTCATTCGGCGGCCAGGCCGCCGATTACAACCATCGAATTAAACCCGAGAAGAACAGGGGAACAATAATGGTTTCATTCAGCGGTTACCAACCGCCGAATCAAACCCGAGAGAAAAATCAATCAGGTATGAAACGACGGTTTCGAACGGCGGTCGTGGCCATCGATCATAACCGTAGAATCACTCCATACCTTTCTAGAGTAAAACGACGGTTTTCATTCGGCGGCCAAGCCGCCGATAAAACCGTTGATTCACCAAAAGTGGTGAAACCAAAGGAGAAGCCAATGGCATTCTCCTTAGGCAGTCTTCGCGCTAAACCAAGCACACATTAGTGTTTGTGCGGACGTTTCCGAACAATATCGGGAAACGAATTAGAGGACACATAAACACACAACAAGATATATCAATTAAAGTGCTAGTATGTAAAGTGATATGTGAAGAGAGTGCACACAATTGCAAGTATGCTAAGTGTGTATGTGCAACTAAATCTCTTCAAAGAAAACTAAGCACTAGAGATATACCTTTAGAGTGCTTGTCACTTTGAGGTCTTGAAAAGGGCCTTTTAGCTTGATCCTCAATCACCTAAACTACCCTTACAATTCAAACTCTAACATGTGGTTTATCCATGAAATAAGCCAATCAATGAATGGGAATCCTTACAGATTCAGTTTTGTATGAATTTAGTTTGTAGCAACACAATGTTTGAACCGCCTAAGTCTTTGTTTTTTTTAATTAAAATCTATGATGTATATGATGCAAACTATTAAAAACCGAAGTTTTAGTGAAAGATTTATAATTTTATATAGCTCGTATGTATGTGCATTATATTTATATTTATATTATATAATATAGGGATAATTACCCCGGTGGCTATCAACTTATGCCACCACTATCAAAATGGCCACCAGATGGGGAATTGGTTTCAAAATGGCCATTTTTGGTAAACATTGTTATACTAATGGCCGGGGCCGGCCTTTAGGCAAGGCAATCAAGGCCTTTGCTTAGGGCTTCTTCTCTTTAAGGGGGCCTCCAAAAAAAAAAAAAATTGGAAAAAAAAATTTGAAAAAAAAATTATTTTCAAAGCATTAATTTGAGTCATCATCTTTTTTTGCCTCAATAAAAAAAGTTTTTGAAAAAGAAAAAAAATTAATTTTCAAAAACATTAATTTCTTTTGAAAGCTTCACCCAACGGAATTGTTTCATTATTTGTCATTAATTAGGTAATTTGGAATTAATTTATATATATATAACTCCATTTTCATTTTATAATTACAACATCGTTTTTTTTTATTTTTTTTATTTTACATTGCAAAACCTCCCACTACATCAAGATTTCTCTTTCATCAATCTCAATAAATATTCTTCTTCAATTGCAATCAATCTCTTGTGTTTCATTTAGGAAAAAAAAGAAGGTAAGTTTTATTTTTTTTAATTTAATGTTTATTTATATTTTATTAGTTTAATTTTTTTTTGGGGGGGTTTTAACTATATCAAATAATTGATTGAGTTTATTTTCTTGTAGCTATTGTGGAAGATTGAGTGTTACTTCAAATCTTCAATATTGTCGGAACTTGCTTCTTCTAAAAATCAGGTGCTATTTTTTCATTTTATTTAATTAAAATTATGTTTTTATTGTCTTTCATCATTTTATTTTGGTAAAAATGTCTACTAGAAAATTTGAATATGGTTCCATCTAATAAGTGGCATTTTGGTAAATATGAGGATGACGTTAATTTATTTTAGATATTTTTTGGAAATCAATTTTTTCTTTTATTTTTTGAAACAAATAATTATATTTAGTATGTGTATATACATATAGCATATCTCAAACATATATATATATATATATATATATATATATATATATATATATATATATAGATTTTTTATTATCAGTTCGAATTGACAAAAGATATATCAGTTCCTTACATGTGGGCCATTAGATTTAAATACTTTGACTTGACTGCATGCACTTGTCAAAGTCAAGTCAAAGCATCTTTTAAATCCAATGGCCCAAATGCAAGGAACTGATATATTTTATATCAGTTCGAACTAATAATAGAAAGACTGTATATATATATATATATATATATATATATATATATATATATATGTATATTTCTTTTCAACTTATCTCAAATATAATTTTTAGAATATTTAGATTAAAAAAGAACATATATACATATATAATATTTCTTTTCAACTTATTTCAAATATGTTTTTTTAGAAATTTCAGATTTTGTAGCCTTAATTTTCTCAAAAAAGGAAATATATATATATATATATATCTTTTCAACTTATCTCAAATATATTTTTTAGAATTTTTAGATTTTATAGCCTTAATCTTCTCAAAAAAGAAATATATATATATATATATATATATATATATATATATGTTTGAGATATGCTATATGTATATACACACTAAATATAATTATTTGTTTCAAAAAATAAAAGAAAAAATTGATTTCTAAAAAACATCTAAAATAAATTAATGTCATCCCCTTATTTACCAAAGTGCCTCATTGGGTAGAATTGGATAGAAATTGATAGAATGGCTATTAGTGTAACAGTGTTTATAAAAAATGGTCATTTTGAAACTGATTCCCCATTTGGTGGCCGTTTTGATAATGGTGGTAAAAGTTGATGGCCATCAGAGTAATTACCTATGTAATATAATTAAATGTGTTTTTTTTTTTTTTTTTTGTTAGACTATTGATTATTTTAACTCTTTTATAAGTTTCATTAATTATTTTTTTAATAATGTTTTTAAGCCAAATTTCCATACTTTCGGTAAATTTTACAACAATATCCGTGGATAATGACATTTTTTTTTTCGATATTTCTATCAAAATGTAGTACTGATATTTCCATCGATACCAATATTTTCGTAATTGAACTTAGCCAACGTTTAACATTTCAACTTTCTGAATACATATGAACAAAAGGGTAAAAATGTAAAATGCATGCAAGTATTAGGAAATTTTAAGAAATTTTCTTAAAAACAATTAAAGAGAAAAAAAAAAAAATTGTCCTAAAGAAAGAAGGCAAGAGAAAGAGGGAGGGGGGTGAATAAAGGAAATAAAATGAAGCCTCTCAAATCGAAGAGAAGAGAATTGGGGGTTGTTTGCTACCTCCTCCTCCATTACTCTGTCTCTAAATAGAATCGAAAACACAAAGAAAAAGAAGAAGAAGCAAAATTGCAGTGAGAGAAGAGATGCGATCAGACCGATGAATTTGAAGCAGAAAGAGTGGGTCTCCTCCGTTGATGGGACTGATAAGAGAGAAATTGCAAATGAGTTGGCTGCCGAGTTTACTCAGTGAAAAGCGCAAAAGAGGACCTCCTTTAGGTTTGAAGAATCTCGGCAACTCTTGTTATCTCAACAGCGTTCTCCAGTGTCTCACATATACTCCTCCTCTTGCCAATTTCTGTCTCAAATTCCAACACTCTTCTCACTGTATGTCTTCTTTGTCTGTCTGTTTCAATTTCTTCTGTTTTGCAATTCTTCATGTTTTAATTCATATATGGAATCTCAGGTGATTCGTCTTCAGACTCGGACAAAATCCGTGATTGTCCGTTTTGCCTACTCGAGAAACGAATAGTCCGCTCTCTTAGCCTTGACCAAACCCTAGACGCGCCTGCCAAAATTCAGAGTTGTCTAAGAATATTTGCAGAGCATTTCCGCTGCGGTCGCCAGGAGGACGCTCACGAGTTCCTTCGCTATGTCATTGATTCATGTCACAACACCTGTTTGCGTCTCAAGAAGCTGAGACGCAAGGCCGCCGCCGATCCCTCTAATGGCACTTCCTCTGTCGTTAAGGAGATCTTCGGGGGTGCTTTGCAGAGCCAGGTGAAGTGTTTGTCTTGCGGTGCCGAGTCCAATAAGGTCGATGAAATTATGGATATCAGTCTTGATATCTTGAATAGTGGTTCACTGAAAGATGCTATGCACAAGTTCTTCCAACCAGAGGTTTTGGATGGAAACAATAAATACAAATGTGACAAGTAATTTCCATTACAACACTTCTTTTCTTTGCTTCCGTTTTCTATTTTTACTTCTCTGAATTACAAACTTATACTGGTTTAGTTGTAAGAAATTGGTGGCAGCACGGAAGCAAATGTCAATTCTTCAAGCACCTAATATCCTTGTAATCCAACTCAAGGTTGGTCATTTCTATTTTTTAGCAAAATTCAAAGCTTTATAATTGCTTTTAGCTTAGTAGTGCCTACTGCCTTTGACTAAAGGAGTCATTGCTGGATTGTCTTGTCAGAGATTTGAAGGAATATTTGGTGGGAAGATCGATAAAACCATCGCATTTGAAGAAGTTTTGGTTCTTTCAGGTTTCATGTGCAAATCAAGCCAGGTGAGTTCAGCTGTCTTGTCAATAATCAATATAATGAAGTTAGTCATTAGGTTAGGTAGGTTTGCTGAATTTATTTTAAGTGTTTCACGTACAATTGTATGAATCGTTTAATTGCATGTTTTTACAATTTTTACACACTAATTGATAAAAAAAAAATATAAAAAATTATATGACACCTGTTTTTTTGTGTAAAATGCAAGTACTAATTAGTGATAGGCTTGGGAAAATAAGAATGAAACTTTAATTATGCTCACACAAGAATGAATCTTACTATTGTGCATTTGTTTTATATGATTTAATGATTAACATGCTTATGTGTATCTGTGGTAAGCACATTCAATTAATAATCGGTGATAGAAAGGAGAAGCTTTAGAATAATTTTGTTTTTTTCCCAGAATTGCGCTATTATGTGAATTTATGGTTTCATTTTTGGGTTGTTATTGCAATGAATTTCGGTATGAGTTGTTTTGATCATAACAAAAATTTATTAAAGAGAAATGGTCTACAAAGAATGTGATCGTAATTTGTAATTACAAACCTTACCCCCAAGAGCTGAAATGAGAGCCAACACAATTAGACCTAAAAGTCCAACCATTAAGAAACCGTTAACACAATTTCTATTGTCATGTTAAGAAACCGTTAGATCCAAAACTTAAGTTTGCAAATAAAGATCCGAACTAAGCACCGTGATGGTGGGTTTAGGTGTTTCCTGGTTTGTTGGAAGAGTCACTCGACACAAATCATTTATGGGTCATTGAAGATGGTCTTCAGCACATTGGTCCCTTCCGTTTGGAGTCTTATTTGCAGCATAACTTGTCAGAGTTTACTTCTTTTTAGCCAGAGAGGATTGATGTAGAACATACTAAAAGGAGATACACACATATTTCTGCTTTTAATTTGATTAGGATCTTTGATTTTATTTTAATTCACATCTTTGCTGTCCGTTTTTAATTGATTGAGATCTTTTTAGTTTGGGGAAGGTAGATTGTTGCTTTCTTTGGTTCTCTGTTTGGACACTATAAACAATGTTTCAAAAATCAGTTGAGGTGGTCGCCTCAAGGCACGCCTTGGCTGGGGAGCCTTGACTTGGCCACTTCAACCCTCCTTTGGGTTGGGCCGCCTCCATCCCGTGAGGCGGTTGAGTGGGTGAGAGGCGGCCTGCAAGTTTTAAAGTTTTTTTTTTAAAAAAAAAAAAACTGATTTTTTTTTTTTATTTTTTTGATAGTGACTTTAACCTTTTCGAAAACCCTAAAATACTATTTATAAGAGTAACTCTAAACTTTTTGTCGGCAACAACACCTCTAACTTCTCCAAAACTCCAACACTCCAACATTACTAGGATGACATTTTGGATCCATATTTCGGGCCACTAAACATCTTTTTTTTGTCATGCACTTTTTTTTTTGGGATGTTTATGTTAGTAATGTAAATATTATGGTTCAATTTTAGGTTTTTTTTTTTTTTTTTTTTTTTTTTTTTTTTTTTTTTTTTTTGTGCAATATTTTTCAATTGAGGTGTCCGCCTCACCTCACGAGGACAAAACGGCCATGCACCTCCTCACACATTTTTAAACATTGACTATAAATAGGGACCTAGGTATATTGGTTTCTCAGACTTGAGTGAATAAGAATTAGACATAATTTTCCTCCCCGATTTCTTCTAAATTTCCCCCTCTTTCTCTTAAGTTCTTTTTCACAATATTGATTCTCCACCAGAAATAGAATAGAGAGAGACAAAAAGAGAGAAGAGAACAGTTAAGGAGAAAGAGAATGTTAATTCATTTGATAATTAGTCTCTTTGATAAATTAAATGCATTATGGCCTATTGATATCAGTTAAAAACAAAATCTAACTCTAATGAGGAAACAAATCTACTTCAAACCTAATATGCCTCAACTAAGGGGACAAAAAATTAGAAAAAGAAAAAAAAAAAAAAATATCTGCTCAAACAAGTTGTATCAGAAAATCTTTAAAATATTCCTAAACATCTTTCTTCATTATGTGGGATTCAGAATTCCATCATCCAATAGAGGGGGATATTTGGTTACTGGTGTTTTCACTATTTGATTTTACATGGATGTTATCTCAACAAGTGGAGAGGATATTCTGAGGTTGGAGAAGAGGTATTAGAGCATATGGCATGGGAGGAGTAAACCTGTAAGAGAATGACGCTTGTTTGTCTTTGATATGTGGAGGGAGGAAAACAGTAAAGCAATTTTAGCAACCATTACCTTGCAGAATATTTTGAAGTTCAACAGTTTTGATTTTTCTCTGTTTTCTGTTTGTGCCTTAAAGATATTTGATGCCGCACACACACATACATAAAGAACCAAAAAGGAACAATAATAATGGATTGGAAGCTTAATTGAACTCAATATTGTTTTCCAAGTTGCTAAAAATTGCATTATGCTGAATAAAAAAAAAAACTTAAATTAATACTATATTGATGTTTCAGACTTTGAAGTGTTATACAAAATTTATGTGGTAAGTTAGAGATGTATGAAGAAAGAAAGACTAATAATACATGTTTGGAAAGCTTACTTGAATGTGGAAAGTTATTATTGAGCAAGGAATGGGCATGGAGAAAAAAGAAAGAAAATGTTAACCTCTTTTACATGATTGAGCTTCATATAGTTTTTCAGATTGTAATATTATTGTGTTATAGCTTATAAGAAAGTTAAACCTCATACTATGTTGAGTTTCAAATGTGAAGTCTAATCCAAAAGTTGGAAGGGAAGTCAGAAAAAGTACACAATATAAATGAGCTGGGCATTAAAGTCTGATAAACTCAATACATGTTTGAGTGTTTTCTACACGTTATACCAGATGGGATAGCTGGATGGTTTCATCCTCTAATTTACATTTTTCTGATTTCTTTGTGTTTATATATCATTTATGTGCTTTCTTGTTCTTTGCAAAGGAAATCCAGTTTGTGATTTATTTTATTCAGTAAATCTTTATAATATGATGCTGTCTGTCTCAAGCTAATAGATAAAATTTACTGCTTGCTTGTGTTCATGCTTCATCTTAATTACAAGCCCATGGAAGTTCTGTACTCTCAACTTGTCTCATATATTTTATAAGTTGCTTTGTAAACCTTGTAGAAATGTTGATTTTATGATTGTGATGCAGGACCCACAACCAGAGTACAACCTTTTTGGCACTATTGTGCATTCAGGATTTTCACCTGATTCCGGGCATTATTATGCTTATATCAAGGTCTCTTCTCCCTTGTCTTGCTTTTTTATTTTATTTTATTTTTTTATGCAATTTTCAGGAATGCAACTATGTTATTGGTTTGTTGAAGTTTGTTCTCTGTGTACAGGATGCGATGTGCCGCTGGTATTGCTGCAACGATTCATATGTTTCACTTTCAACCCTGCAGGAGGTCTTGTCAGAAAAGGTTTATATTCTCTTTTTCACTCGTGCTAACCAAAGACCAGTATCAGCCAGTAACAATTTTGCTTCCAATGGGGTAAAATCTCATCAAAATGGAAATGAGGTCTATAAAGGCATGAAGGCTATTGTTCCATTAAAATCAGTGTGTACAAAACCATCTGCTGAACAGTCATCTCAGAATGCTGTCTCAATCATTTCTAAGGTTGAGAAAGTGCCGTCTAGCCCACGACTGAAATTTAGCATTTCTGGAAACTCTGGTCACAAAGTAGTTTCTCCAACTTATAATGGAAAAGTTGATGTTTATAAGAATCAGAAGATACAAATGAATGGGTTTGTGAAAGACTCAGTCCACAAGGACTCAGATGAGAAAGATACATTGGCAGAAAGCAATGGTTCAAACAAAAGTAAAAGAGTTGATGCTGTTGATAGAGATAACAACCATGCATCATCATCGTTAGCAAATGAAAATGGTAATGCTCTTAGTGTTGGTTCCAACTTAGTAGGATCGAATCCTTGTGAAGGTCATGGCACAAGGCGCAGGATGACAACAGGAAGAGGGGATGATCACCCTAAACTGCTTAATGGTGTTGTTAACTGTGGCTCTGATATCTCTGGATCCAAGAGAAAATCAGAGGAGTCTTGCATTTTGATTGCACAAGATGTTCAATCTCAGGAAAAGGTTGAAGAACTGAAGAAAACGTACGTGCCTTTCACTTAAATTGCTTTAGAATTTTTCTTGTTCATGCAACTTATTTTTAAATTCTGTCAAATTTCCCTGATTATGCATTACATACTTCTTTGTTGATCTCTGTTTTTCTAATTTATATGTTCTGATTCTGTCAATCAAATGCTTTGCTTTTTTGCATAAGTTCAACTGATTAGGGATGATCAGTAGTATGATTTGAAAATTAATGAATAAAAATCATGTCAATTTATTTTATCTATTTCAGGCTAGATAAGTGAGGAGGGGGTTATTTGACTCAACTTAATAAAAGTTCATCTTGAAGATCACTTATGATCCAAAATAAACACCCCACATATTTTTTGTATTGTTTAAATTTTGGAGGTCACATGATTCATCTAAAATGGACATCATATTGCGTGTTTGAATAGAAGTATAATTCTAATGGGACACATACATTTTGTTAAATAAGGTTTGAATAGAAGGTGCAAACATCTGCATTTTGCTAAAATGCTAATTTCTGTCTTTTTTATGAACTCTTTGAGTAAAGAGTTAATTCTTTACATAAAAAGTTCACCAAAAGACGAAATAATTTGTTTCATCAACATCTGTGGACTGATTTCACTAGCTAAGATTTGATGTCTAGATTGAGATAAAGGAAAGTTTGTGTGGGGTGGGGACGTGGGATTAGGATTTGTAGCCCCACTTCTTTTAACACATTATGACACAAGTTATCATCCATTAGATCAGATAACTTTAACCGTTGAGATTGCATCTGATTTGTTCTTTTAATGTGTATCAATTACACAATACACATTTATTATATAGATCCAATGCAATCTCAATTATTGAAATGCATCATCCAACGGTGTACAACTTCTATAACAATTTGTTTATTAAAACAGTGTTGCTGATCCAACACCATATGTGTGTGTGTGTGTGCGCACACGTGCATATGTATTTATGTATGTATATAACAATATGTATGCATCTATGTGTGTACATAACAATATGCGTGTATGTGTATAAGAATTCACATGTTTGCCTTGCTTTAAGTTACTCTTTGGGCTTTAATACTTTAGTTTGCTTTGTTTTGTTCATCTTTCTCAGTCTGGAGAAAGAGGCCTTTTTGGTCTTGCAATCATGTGGTTGGTCTGAAAAGGTTTACAGTTTTATGTGCTCAAGGAAGAGGCTCTGTACACAAGAAGCTGTAAATACTCCCTGTGGTATGGATTTAAAGTAAGTCTTCTATTTTTGAAATGAATTATATAGCGGGGGCATATTTTGTGTGTTAAAAGTAATTAAATTTCCCTCAGAAGATTTCTACTTTACTATGTGTTCAATCCTTTTTATGTTATTGAATTATGTTACAACTTCTAACTTATGGGGGAATATTTTTTACTTATGCATGCTACCCCAGAGATGATAATTCTGAATGATGGATGTAAATATTTTTGTTCTCAGCGATGATAAGTTTTCTGTGATTTATGAGCATGGACAGTAGAATCTAGTATTGACATAGACAAGAAGTGTTGGCCATTCAGACATGGCTCTCTATATATGAATTCATTACAAGAAAAATCTATGATCTGTAGTATACATATTTCCCATTTAATTTATAGATTCCATTTTTATTGCTAAAGTTATTAACTTATTCAATTCTATTAATCAAAAGAGTAAATTATAGTGATATTACATATATGGATGGTACAGCAGAAAAACAAAATGCAGTGTTAGCCTTCAGAGAAAAAAAACAAAGATAGGACAAATTGGGTTATTGTGGTGATATAATGAACCAGTACGGCAAATTTGTACAAGTAATATTAATAGAAGGCTCAGATCTTATATCTCCAAGGGAAAGAAAATTGGAAATCAATTAGACAACCTGTATTATTAATAATGGGCTCTTGGACTTTGGGAAAAGGCATCCCCTGTCACCATTGCTGCAACAGGGGAGCTACTGCTGCTCCCTTACTTGTCTTGCCAACTTTTTCTTGCAGAAACGTAAACTTTCTCTACATCTGTATTTGGATCTAGATATCTAATTCTTTTATCTTCTCTCATTTGCAAATCGATTTCAGCTCCGTGTTGGAATATATTGACCAAACTATTGATTGTTTGGTTTGCCATTAGTTTTAGAGGTTCATTGTATGTCTGTTAGAATGGTATATCAAAGTCATAGTGATTCCCCTTCAAATTGATGGGTATTTTTGAATTTACTGACAAGTACCATTTTCTGTCTTCATATTTGCATATCTGAACCAACAATTTGAATAAAGAATGAACCTTTTTTTTGGTAGGGAGGAGTGGTTATGTAGATTTATTTTTTTATTAAGCAATTGAGTAGTCCTTTGAAATTATAATAATTGATATTTAAGAGTTATTCCTATAAAAAAAAAATGGTTAAGAGTTACAAACTTTTTGGTGTATAGAATTAAATAATTGGTGGATAATCTGGTTTTTGGCAGTCCTTTAAGGGTCCAAAAAATGTATGGACACAATTGGTTGTAGCCGTCTCTTATTTTTTAGGCACGTGTCGTATGCCGTATTGAATTGTATTGAGTTGGATTGTATTGGATTAATATATTGTATAGTTTTTGGTATTCAATTGGACAAAGAGCTCTTATTATTTAATTATGAATATGTAATTAAAGTATAATTTCAAAAATCATATATATCTTTTAAGTATGTAATTTAAGAATTAGGATCAACAGCCCCTTTTTTAACACAAATTGTGATACAAGTTTTCTACCTTTAGATCGAAGCACTTTGACAGTTGAGATCAAATTTGATGTGTTGTTTTCAATGGCATTAAGCATGCATTACTTATCCATGTTTGTTATAACATATAATCTCAACCATTGAAAGTGCATCATCCAGTGGTGTACAATTTGTGCAACAATTTGGGTTAAAGAATGTGTTGTTGATCCTTTTGAAAATATCATGGTTTTAAAAGGCGTTTGAGGCTTATGCCTTTAATGCGCTGAAGTGTTGAGGCTCAAAGAAAAAGCCTTGAGGCTTAAGCCTCAATTAACTTTTTGAACTTGGTGACTTGAGGCGTAAGCTTTGAGAGTTGAGACTTATGAGGATTAAGCCTCGGGAAAAAAGATGAGTTTTTGACCTTTTATATAGATGTTTGAGCTTTTGTTTTTGAGATAAGTTTTGGGTTTCATTTAGTAATGTTTAATGGTTTAAGTTTTGATAGTCTAATGGGCTTTAGTTAATAAAAAAAATTAAAACACACAAAATAGGAAACAAACCCTAGAGGCAATAAGCAGCACTCTTGTCCAAACGAAGACAATGAGATTGGGTTTGATGATGTTGATGGAGATAGAGCTAATAGTTTTAAATTTGATCTTCATAACGATCGCATTTGTCTTGATGAGAATGATGATTAGATAGGGTCATAAATTTTAACTCTAAAACTTGTTCTAAATTTCTAGTATGGGATAGGATTCATGGCTTTTAACCTTTTATTATATGACTTTGCTTTGTTATTTTTTTTCTCTTTTATGAACTACATCATGATTTGTGTTTTTATTTGACTGTTTTCAAAAAAATTGTTTCTTTTTTTTAAAATTAATTAATTAATTAATCAATTTAATTGAGGCTTACGCCTTGCTTTGCCTCGAGGTTTACCCCTCGCAAGGCTAAGGTAAAACCCCTTGGTACCCGATTTAGCCTTTCAAAAACTTGGAAAATATAATTTAGTTATATTAGATATCTAATAAAAATTTAATTTAACAAACTTTTAATTAAAAATAAAGAAACAATTTTTTTGAAAACATTCCTTTCCTCCTCCAGCCATCACCCAAGGCTGGAGGCAGCTGGTGAACCCTCTCCATGATGGAGGCCATGACTCCTTCTATAAGGGAGGGGGCCAACCGTCCATGATGGAGGAGATTATCCTCAGTGAAGAAGGTTGCCAGCCTTCTCTGAAGGAAGAGTGACATTTCGGACGATTGACCATTATGAAGGAGACCCAGCCTCTACTTTTTTGAAGGAAGGCTGCTGGCGTCGTTCCTTTTTAAAAAAAGAAAAAGAAATATATGTGTGTGTGTGTGTGTGTATTATAAAATTTTATTATCACTATACAGTTGAGTAGTGCCCACTATATAAATTAATAGAATATGGACCTTTTAAGCTCTCCATGCTGTATAAATTAATACTGGTGTATAAATGTTGCCAAATATCTTGTTTTACTAAAGTAGTACTGTAATGATGTTTTTATATGACGTGACAGTCTGCCTGACATGGCCCAAGACCCTTACCTGTAGGTCAGTTGAAGATGGTATTTTATCTCATGACATAACAAATTCATAGGTACCTATAACATATATTGTCCGGTAATGTGTCTTTTAGTGAAAAACCATTCCATATCTGATCAATTTAAGTAAACATGAATTTTATAGGATTATTAAGTACTGTTTTTCAGTTCTGTAGTATATTCTCCTTATTTTAGATACAAGAAATTATTAAGTACTGTTTCATGCTGTGTCAGTTCAATTATTTATAGATATCACTGCAATGAGAAAAAAAAATGATCTATTCTGCTGCTGCTGCTCATCAGTTACTGAAGATCCTAATTTTCAACAATCTGATAATTTCACCTCACTTCCTATTCCTTGGGTGTGCAACAGCTTTAGCACAAAGACAGATCAAATCCAATCTCTACACTTTGCATAGGGTCTGATTCTTTCTAAATGATCCCAGAATTGTAGAGAGTGTGTTCATTTTTTTTACTTTTTAATAACTAATGAATTATGAAACATTCTTTTTTGATTTCTTTTTCTTTTTGAAATTTATGTAGAGAGAGAGAGAGAGAGAGAGAGATCCACCAGTGCTCTAATGATTTAAGTTACTGAACCTTTTATTACATTTCATTCTATAAGAAGTTAGGGTTTTAACTTAACTTCAGGATTCTGAACATATAATTTTAAGATGTGATGTGATCTGCTGAGGCTTTTCAAATGCTTCAATTTAAGCAATGAAAATGGTTTGTAAGGGAGATTTAAACTTACTGTAGTTTAGCTGAAATAAGAATTTATCTATAATAACATTGTTGGGTTCAACTTTAGTGAAGGCATATTTGCTCACAAAAAAAAAAAAAAAAAAAAAAAATTTATTTGCATTGTGCAGTCCTTTTTCCTACAGAGGATTGGGTTTTACTAATTTTAGTTATGTTGGCATCTATTACCTACTTGTATTGCAATTCAGGCATGTTGTGTTAGCATCATTTCTTGGAAGGGATGGATTTAACTTTTCTTTAGCATTCTGACTAGTTTGGCTGTCAATGCCCACCACCCATATCCCTCTTAACTTTAAGAGTATTGGTATTGCTCTGTTAGAATTCAGGGGAAAACACAATGGATATATGACTCTTGAGAGTAGTTTCCTTGAGTCATACTTTTTTAGTTTTTTGAAAACATTTCCTTGAGTCATACTGATTGTTGTTTAGGAAGTCCTTGTGGATTTGGCATCTCTCAATAAGTATTATTATCCCTTTCACCAGTATTGTTTTCTCTCTTAATAGCTCTTCAAGAGGTACATGTTGCTTTTGTTTTGAATTTAGTCTTCTTTTCTAAATATTTAACTGTCCTTTTATTCTCTTTTGCCTCCTAATAGCTCTTAAAGAGGTAGATGTTGGTTTTTTTTTTTCAAAAATTGAAACTAAAGCTTTGTCTACTTTGCTAAATATTTAGTTGTTTTTCAAATACAGTTTTACCCTTGAAGCTTGCTCTTTCAACTGTTAGTTTTTTATTTTTTCCTACCAGCTTCTTATTGTAATCTTTTTTGAATGCTTTAATTAGATCATCCTTCTACTTTAATGCAGGAAGAAGTTGATAGCAGATGCAAAACCAACTTTTATTTCTCAAATACCCGAGTCATTGAAAGAGGACCTCATCAAACATATCAGGTCATTTAGCAAAGAAAAACAAGAATTTCTGGGTCAATGATCAACTCAAGTATATGAGGTAGTAATTTTATTATTATTTCTAAGATTTTTTTTTAATGGATCATTCCTGATAATTCTGAATCTGGCTTGTAGAACGACCTTTGTTTATTTTGCTGTCAATGATTTTTGCAGTTTCTGAGATTCTTTGCTGGTGAGGTCTGGTGCATAATCTGCATTACTGGTTTTTTGTGATCAGAAAAATAGAAATATTATATATATATATATATATATATATATATATATGCCATGGAGATATCCTCTTGTGACTGTAGTTAAGGGGTATGTAATGTCCTCTTTGAGAAAGTGCTGGTTATGAAAGCATATTAATTTGCGGTCATTTAATCCTCAGCCTAGGGCAATACTGTTATACTTTTAGGTGGCTTTTTGGTGATGATGTAGAGATGAAACGGCTGAGTAGAAATATACCAAAAGTTTTCTTCCGAGAGACTGAAGTTGGCTTTGCAGAGGACAATTTGCGGAATTTTTTTTTGATTTTGTATGATATTTTTAGCAATCCTCATTTTTATGGATGCCTACAATTTTTCCATCAAAATGCGGACGGAAATCAGGATAGAATGTTATGGATATGTAATATCGTTGAGATTTATATGTGAACAGGCAAGTTTTACCATCTACTAGTGCAGGGGAGCAGTGCAAAATTCTGTTGCCTGTATGTGCAAGATTGATTGTGTGAGCATTGTCATGGTGGTATGGACACTTGACAATCGTGACCAATGTAACTGACATATTTTTCATTTAACTTTGTCATCAAATATATAATAGCTATAGCAAACATGGAATTGTGACAATACGCAGATATGCATTTTTCTTTTCCCGATTTTTGGTTTAATATGTGCTGGCCTCATTGTTTCTTGGTTTTATATGTAATAGGATGCAAATGGAAATTTTATGTAACCAGTATGTAACCAGTTTGAAGAAATAGAAATTGTTGAAGATTCTTTTTAGTTAAAAAACATAAATTTTCTGTTTTTTATTTTTATTTTTATTTTTATTTATTTAATCTAACATTCAATATAAATGATGTGGCAAGTGAGGTGTCATGTATTCATTTGAGTTGAATTTTAGGTTATTTTTTTGGGTTGTTTAGTATTGCTGGAAAAAAAAATGAGACAAGATATAACTTGTATTAATGAATGTAAGGGATATGTAAAAAAAAAAAAAAAAAAAAAAACTCCCTAGTCCTATTGTATCCTCTAATTTAATTTATATCACTCTGCACCCGTTAACATTTTTAGCCAAAATATTATTTTATCCTTTTAAATATAAATAAAAGAAGTAAGGGAAAATTACATTAAGGTATTCTGAAATTTGCTAAAATTGTAACTAGATCGCACTTGTACCAAAATAACATATTAGTACTATTGACCCATCAGTTGACCATTAGAGTTAATTGTTGAATGGTCAAAGTTTGTGAAATGTCCAAATTAACCCTAAGCAACCAATTTTTATCAATTATTATAATAATTAAAATAATCAGAAAAATATAAATAAAAATAATAATAATAACAAAAATTTCAGAAAAAAACCATGACTATCTCTTCTTCATCACCAAACAAAGCCTGCGACCATATTTCAACCTACAACATTAATTTTATTTCATTTCTTATTTTTCTTCTTGGATGGTAAAATCAATTTATGGATCTTGTTCTTTTCACAATTTCAATAAAAGATTTCATGGGAAAATAGAATAACAGATTCTGTTTTTGTTTGTTTATGTTTTTTTTTTTTTTTTTCCTTTTTTTCTTACCTAGAATCAATTACCCATCTCCTCTTCACTTCTTTCTCATGTTATTTCCGCAACAAACCTGTAAAACAATCAAAACAAACAACACAAGATTTGCACAAAGAAGGCACTAGAGAGGGACCACATCAGATGCACTCCACGAACAAAATAAAACAAAGAAAAAGGTTTCTCTTATCGATTATCACTAACCAACCAATTTTTGTTGGGAAAAGTTTGACGTGGAAGCAGTTGCCTAATATACACAGTAAATAAATAATGTCTCAAAACACATAAAATAAGATGAAGAGAAGGATCTAATAACACAACACAATCATTTTACTCGGAAACCCAAAACATGAAAAAACCACGGCCGTCGGGACGACGAGAGAAAAATATTTAATATGTAGAAAATTGTTACAACTACACAGTACTCACACAATATTCTCTCTCAAACCCTAAATTCCAATTACAATTGAGCCTTACCGAGCCCAGCTCACAACTGAGTTTACAACCGAGCCCTATGCTCACAGCTCTCAATAGGTCCCCCCGAGTGTCTCCTGAATATCTCCTAGGTGTCCGTTGAATATCTCCTAGATATCTCCCCAGATATTCCCTGAATCTTCAACTATATATTCCCTAGATCTCCCCTGGATATCCCCTAGGTCTTCCACCCTTGAATATCCCATGTGTTTCCCTTTGGATCTCCTCGGGATCTCACTACTCAGATTCACCCATCCTCTGATATTTCCAAGTGTCACTGCTCAAACTATTCCTGGCATAACCACCATATTTATAGATTTAGAGTACTTGGAGCCCAAGCGCATTCTTGGAGCCAAAGTCTTATGCTTATAGTCAAAGACTTTTGCTTGGAGCCAAGTCAACTTACTTGGAGCCAAATCATACTGGGAGTCAAAGTCTCTGCTCCCATGCACCTTCCTGAAGTCCATGCATCCCAAATGCGTCTTTCAGACCTCACCCATACCAATCAAACCCGTCTGGACCACTTCAGCTTAGTTGAATTATGTTCGGATTACATTAGAATACAAGCCAATTTCCAACAAACCACCCATTGGCAAGAATCCCCAAAACCTCCGTCCTTTCTCCGACAGCCATGATTCTCTACACCAAGAATCACCATACCCCACCATAAAGATACAAACACTTAGGAACAATCCACCATAAGATTTCTTCTGGCACATGTCGAAAAACCAACTGAAAAATAGGGTGAAACCCCTATGTTAGACTTCCCGGGAGTTCTTTTGTAAGCGACATCTTATCCACCACACATCTTGTATCACTGTTTAACCAATGCCCATGTGCAAACTTGCGGACCCGCTAGCAGCAACATATCCTCTTCCATGGCAACTTGGTGGTTTAACATCATGCCATAAGGTCAAAATTAGTTCTTGTACGTCATGATATTTCCTTATTTTTAATTTTTTATCTTTAAAAAAAGTCGAACAAAATTAGTTCTTGTACCTGAAAAGTTTTCAATTTTTTTCCACAAATGTATTTCATTCTTTTTAACATGAGTAAATTGCAACCAACCTCCCTAAGGTTTGCTCATTGACAACTAGAAACAACATTTTCATTAATTGACAATCACCTCCTCTCTAATTAGTCAACACCTGTTAACTCAAATAGTTGACCGCTAGTCTAAGGTCATTTTAGTATTTTCATAAATTAGTTTAATCTGTCCACTGTACACATCACATGGTCATGTATTTAATGCATGACATAACTAAATTTTCATTAAATATAATAAAATTTTAAATTGTCCTTTTTTTTTCATTCTAAAATCTAATTTATCAAAAAATTCAATAAAAAAAATAGATGAATCGATCATCTTAAGGAGTTGGTGCTCTACACCATCATCAACTCATGGACTTGCAACAACTAAACTAAATATTGATTTTTGAATCAAAATAAATCTTAAACAACAACTTGTTTAATTATAATCCATCTATCTCTTTTCTCTCTTTGTTTTTGAGCGCCACTGATTCTCATATTTGTGGTGTCTCCAAGCTTTTCTTTGTTCTCTTCTTCTTCTCCACCTCCATTGCCGCCGCCACATTGCCTCAGAACTCTTCCTCTTAGATTAATTCGATTTGATGCGGTTGAATGTTCGATTTGATTTGTTGTTGTAAGGTTCCCATTTGTTGATTGGCTCATTTCGTGGACAACCACATGTTGGGGTTCTTTGTAAGGGTAGCCTAAGCATCGGTCTTATTGTTCGAAGCCCTTTGAAAACCTCGTGTTGATAAGCACCGAAGGTAAATTTCTATGTGCTTACTTTTCTTTGAAGAGATTAGTTGCACACACACACTTAACATTCATTGCATATGTGTGCATTCTCTTCATTTGTCACATTTCACACTTGCACTTATTTCTTATATTTTGTTGTGTGTAATTGTGTCATGTTGTTGTGTAATTCGTTTCCCGATAACTTTCAGAAACGTCCGCGCATGCACTAGAATGTGCTTGGTTTAGCGCGAGGACCGCCTATGGAGAATGCCCTTGGCTTCTCCTTGGTTTTCACCTATCTAGGTGATCGGCGGTTATGATCGGTGGCCTGGCCGCCGAATGAAACTGCCGTTTCAGTCCAGATTGGTCTGAAGCATTTCTGCGGTTAAGATCGACGGTCACGACCGCCGTTCGAAACCGCCGTTTCAAGACCTGATTGATTTTTCTCTCAGTCTAATTCGGCGGTTGAATCGGCGGTCACGAAACCGCCGTTCGAAACCACCGTTCATACCTGATTGATTTTGATCTCTCTGTTTTGATTCGGCGGTTGGGATCGGCGGTCACGAAACCGCCGAATGAACCGCCGTTTTTGCTCCGTTCTTCATGAGCTCATTTCGGCCGTCATAATCGGCGGCCTGGCCACCGATTGAAACCGCCGATCGGCGCGTTTCTTTGAAACTTACTTAAACGACCACACTTTGATTTGGCCCCCTATATATATGCCACTTTGACTTTAGGTCAATTAAGAGAGTTCATATTCAGAATTCATACTTAGGATATTTTTCAAAGAGAGGAAAAATTCCAAGAACTCAATTCTTGATTACTCAAACACTTTTTCATGATCATCAATCATCATCTAGCATCATCTTTGATCTTCTAGATGTCATCTTGCATGGAATCTTCATCATACTTTGCTTGGTAAGCTTTTCACTAATATCTTACATGTTTTGTGTTTCTCTTATCTAGCAATCTCAATTAATTACTTGTTTGTTATTTTGTATGCTTTGGATACAATATTGAGATGAGTATGATGTATGTTTGAGAATTTGTATTGTGCTAGCATATTAGGTTTTGTGCTTAATATTGATTAGCTAAACTAATTGACATGTCATTTAGTTTTGATATCTAGGATTGTTCTTAATTGCATATTAATCATCTTAGATAAGCATATAGGGTTTCCTTTGCTCTATGTTGCATTTTGGATATTCACATATATTCACTTAGGGTTGTATTCTCTTCTAGAGAAAGTAAGTCTTGTGTGTAGCAATCGGGATTAGGTTGCTTAGATCGCAAGCAAATTGGACTAGGTTCACTCATACCGGGATTAGGTTGGTGTGTGATTACTTCCGGGATTAGGTTGTAATCGTTTGCACATTTAGTGGATTCGAGGTTCGAGTGTGGCTTACTTACATAGCCCGTGGTTTTTCCCGTGAGGGTTTCCACGTAAAAACCAAGTGTTGTTTTAATTTCCGCACCATATTACACTTGCTTGGTTATATTATCTTGAGGGCATTTTCGTAATTTTGACTAACACGAAAAATTGGGTAAAAAGCGTAAAATCTATTCACCCCCCCTCTAGATAGCTTTATACACACCGTGCTATAATTTGTTTCAGTTGTGTTTGGGGATGTTGAAGCTTTAGTTTGGTGGGGTGTTATGTGTTTTATTTTTGGTGAGGTTTTTGATTGTGGGATGGTGGTTGTTGATGGGTTGAGTTGCGTTTGCTTTGAGGTTCTCTCTGCGTTTGGGGTTGTATTCCGACGGTTGGAAGTCGGAATGCCGATCTCCTAGTGGAAGGGTTATGGATTGATGGTGGGGATAATGGTGTGTTTCTGGGTTGATGGTGGGGGAATCTGATTTTCCGAATTTGGAGTTTTGATTTTCTGGTTTAAAGGTGGTGTGTTTTTGGATTGATGGATTTGGTTTGTTGGTGTTGTATTGTGTAATTGGGGATTAGGGCTTCTGATTTTCTGGATGATGGATAACGATGGATGAATGGTGTTGAATCTAATAATGATTCAAATTTGCTAAATGAATCAGATGGTTTTTTTTTTTTTTTTTTTTTACTTGTTGAATGTGATGAATTTCATTGTTGTTGAATTGGTTTATGTTCAATGATTTATTTTTGTTTTCATTTTTTTTCTGTTTTTATTTTAGCTTATATATATATATATGGACGATGGTTATCGATATTTTTAATTTTTTTTATTTAATTAAATGATCAAGGGTATTTTCGTCTTTTCGTGTGTTTGAAACAGTCAAACTGAGTCAATTGTTAAGTTTGACCAAATTTGACTAACGACAGGGGAGGTTATTGTCAATTATTGATAAAGTTGTTTCTGGTTGTCAAATAGCAAACCTCATGGAGGTTGGTTGCAATTTGCTCTTTTAACATCCATAACAAAAGTCACATCAAAGATTCAATAATTCCATTAAATTTCACCAAAGGTGCTTAAAGTGTGTATTGTAAAAAGTCCTCATCGGAAAATTTGTGTGTGTATGTATATATATATATATATATATATATATATATATATATATGGCTCATTTTTGAGTGCAACATGACACCATACAATTTAAAAAAATAGTATGTGATCACATATGATTATATGTGATCATAAATATATATAATGTTATCGCATATGAATTGCACGTGATCACACAATTAAATTATTGTGATCGCATGTTAGAACATACAATCACATATTAGCTGATGTGGTTGTATCAAAGAAGACATGATCACAGTAAAAAAAATTTCGTTGCATCATGTAATGTTGCACCCAAGGGCAGCCCTATATATATATACTTCTTGAAATAAGCATATTAATGTTTGTGTGTAAGTGTATAACAATCCTTGAAATGAAGCAAATTTGCAAAGACGTTACAGGATAGATATAATGTTTTACGTACAAATACATTACATGCTATAACCTTATACATATTAGAGTGTAATGTATCTAGATATTACACACGCTAACCTTATAAGAATTTGAATTTGAAGTCCCTATGCATGTGTATATAAATTGATTTTGGCAGGTAATTAATATGATATTAATTTTCATTCCGGATCTCTTAGAAGAAAATCAAAGGTGAGAAACCAGAAAGATGTGAAAAGCATGCATGGTGACTTTGAACATGGACTGCTTCAAAGTGTTGGAAGACATGTTTGGATTTGGCACTAATTCCCTAGTACATGCAGAGTGCCCGAAGCTGGTTGGATGGGCGGCTAAAAGACTGTCTTGAGTCCCTATGTGACCGACGTGACCACTACAAGGTTCACCAAGTCATTCGATCTCCAAATTAATTAAAAACAAGTTGAATACCATACAATACAGAGATCTATAATATATGTATGGCTAGGTCTTTTTTCTGAATAGGAAGCAGAGTTTTACGGTAGAACCCCTCTAAACTAATATTCTTGGGACCCATCTTTGAGTATTAATTTAGAGGGGTTATTAATTTAAAGGGTTTTATATTGTAAACCATTATTTTGTCTTAGAAAATGTGTGGAAGTCGGTTTTCTTGTTTATGGAAGGTTCCTTTTCGGAATTCCTTGTTTAGTCGGTTTTCTTCTTCAGGGAAAGTTCTTTTTATTTTATTTTATTTCATGATTCCTTGTTTATGAAAGATTTATCAAGAAAATTTCCAATTCCTTTTGGAAATGTGATTACTTAGTGACAAAGGATACTCACCCTATAAATAATTAGGCTTATTTTTTTGTTGTATGTAACAAGAGAGATCTCATGATATACCGAAAAATTCTATTCCTAACGGCTCTTAAATTTTTTCTATTTTCTATCTTCTTGGTTGTAACAAGAGGACAATTCAAAAGATGAAGGATGAAGTAAAAAATATCAAACATATATGGTGGCCTTGTGCAAAATAGCATATTAAAGTACTTTTCTAGTTCTCGTTTATTATGTAATAGATTTTGTAATTTTATGGAATTATTAATTTATACAACAGTCGGGACTGAGATTTTACATTGGGTTTTAAAAAAAAATTATTAATTATTACGATAGAAGAGTTTATTAATTTTTTATATTGGCCCGAGTCGGGACCGAGATTTTTTATTAATTTAGAAAGGATATTAATTTATAGAAGATTAATTTACAGGGGTTCTACTGTATAAAAGAAAATAATAACAATAATAAATAAAAACATATAGAGGTTTTATTTCATTAACTTGCTAGTGCAGTTCAAGAGTTCTAGTGGAGGTGTATCTTTCAAAAGAACTTTCTGAGTTATGTACATTACATACCCTTATTGTATATCTTTCTCGTTTGGGACAACTTTCATTTTTGGCTTTTGACGGTAGAATAAGAGAAGTAAAAACCTGATATTTGATAGTTATACTAAAATTCTTTTGTTTTTTTAATGTCTAATGCACCAATAAACTATTTTTACCTTTGATAGTAGCTAAGAAGTCAGCGGTGTAACTTGTATCTCATTATTTTTGCTATGTTTTTTTACCGGTTGTTGTAAGTCATGAGTCAAAAAAAACTAGACCAAGAGAATTTTTTTGCCAAATAATAGAAAATAATCTATTGACTATTGTGCACTTGTTTGAATTTCTAATAAAATAGAAATATGAAATTTCACTGGTCGATGATAGTGCTCTGTTGGTGCCATGTATCTTCTCACCAGGAAACTTCTTCAACTTGAGAATACATGCAACTAGTTGGGCATCATTGAGAACAAAAGCAAATAACAAAAATATCTCTAAAAAAAATACAAAATTATAATGATATCAAGGTACTAGTGGTTCCAATTACTTTGTCTTCCGGATGGTTTCCATGCCATCTTTTTTAAAAAAATTTGGGGTGTTATTGGTGAGGAATTTACTATGGTGTGTCTTCGGATTCTCAATGGGGTTTCTTCTATTAGAGAGTTCAATTCTTCTACTGTTGTCATGATTCCGAAAATTTTGAATCCCAGCTCTCCGAGTGATTTTCGGCTGATTTCTTTGTGCACGGTAGTATATAAAACCGTGACTAAGGTAATGGCTACAAGATTAAAGGTGTATCTCTCGGATTTAATTTCTCCTCATCAGTCTGCTTTTGTCCCGGGTAGACAAATTTTTGACAACATTTTAGTGGCTTTTGAGTCTATTCATTCTATTGCTTGGAAAAAATCAGGTAAAAAGGGTACGATGGCTGTTAAGTTGGATATGAGTAAAGCTTATGATAGGGTTGAGTGGAGCTTTATTCAAGTGGTGCTGGAAAAAATGAATTTCCCAAGTTCCTGGAATGATTTGGTCAGGGACTGTATTTCAACCTCTTCTCTATCTTTTCTTCTTAATGGTAACTCTGTGTGTGAAGTGGTGCCCTCCAGAGGTCTCAGACAAGGGTGTCCGCTCTCTCCCTATCTCTTTTTACTTTGTGCAGAAGCTCTTTCATGTCTGATTTCTGAGTCTGAAAAGAATGGTAGGGGTTTGGGTATTAAATGCTGTCGCGGTGGGCCGATAGTGAGCCATATGTTTTTCGCAGATGATAGTATTCTTTTTTGTAGGGCGACCAAAGATAGTGGCATTTGTATTCAGCGGATTCTTTCAGTTTATAAGCGAGGATCTGGTCAACAGATTAATTTCAATAAATCAAAAGTTGCCTTCAGTCCGAATGTGGATATTGGGATTAGGGCTGAAATCCAAAGTCTGTTGGGTATAGCGAATGGTAATTGTCATGACAAGTATCTGGGCCTCCCGTCTATGGTAGGTATGAATAAAATTAGGCTTTTTAATGATATAAAGGAAAGGGTTGGGAAGAAATTTAGGGGTTGGACGGATAGCCCGTTCTCCTTTGGCGGTAAAGAAGTATTGATTAAAACGGTAGCACAAGCTATATCTACTTATACGATGAGTTTATTCCAGCTCCCGATGGGTTTGTGTAATGATCTTAGTTCTATGACTTCAAAGTTTTGGTGGGGTTCCAGAGGAGGAAAGAGGAAGATTAGTTGGGTTAGTTGGGATCAAATGTGTATTCCTAAAAAATGGGTGGGCTTGGTTTTAAGGATTTACAGGATTACAATCAATCTTTATTGGCTAAGCAAGCCTGGAGAGTGTTGAAATGTCCTAATTCGTTAGCTGCCCAGATTTTGAAAGCTAAGTATTTTAGGTTTGAGGAGTTCCTGTCAGCTTCCGTTAAGCTGGGGTGTTCTCATATTTGGCGGAGCTAAGTTTGGGGTAGAAGTTTACTTGTTAAAGGGTTACGATGGGTGGTAGGTGATGGTCAGAGTATCCAAGTCTTTCAGGACCGCTGGATTCCTAGAACGTCCACATTTCGAACGATCACTTCCAACCCTGAGTCTGGTCTATTGGTTGCTGATCTTTTTGACAGAAACAGGCATGGGTGGGATGAGGGTAAAATCAATCGTGCTTTGCTGCCTGTTGATAAAGAGGTGATCCTTTCCATCCTATTAGCTGGAGTGGAGGAAGGGACTTGCTAAAGTGGCACTACGAAAAAAATGGGGTTTATTCGATTCAGAGTGGTTATCATCTAGCCTCTAAAAATAGCTCTGGTGCCACTGTTTCTAATTCTTCTTCTTTGTTTTTTTGGTGGAATACTTTGTGGAGTCTCAATTTGCCTCCGAAAGTGCGTATTTTTGTTTGGAGGACGTGTTTGAATGCTCTACCCTCTTTGGAGAATCTGTGGAAGAGAAGTTGTAGTTTCTCCTCGCTGCAATCGGTGTTCTATCCCTTGTGAGTCTACTTATCATGCTTTGTTCAGATGTCAGGAGGCGAAAAAGGCATGGAGTTATACCAGGTTTGACAATATTATTTGTGATGTGTAGCTGCTCTCTGTTTTGGAAATTTTTTTGCGTGTTCGTTATAGTCTTGGCAAGGATAATCTGTGTCATTTTTGTATTATTGCTTGGGCCATTTGGGAAAATAGGAATGCTCTTTTGAATTGTGGTAAGTGTAAAAGCGCAGAGCTGGTTGTGTCTGGTTTTGAGGCTATGTTATCAGAATTTCAAAATCAAGTGTGCTATCAGCTCACGTTCTCTCCCTATTGTTGCTAGGCTGTCTGCAGATTGGGTTGCTCCTCCACCTGGGCTGCTTAAACTTAATTCTTCGGTTGTCTGGAAAAAAAATGGTAGAACAATTGGTGTAAGGGCTGCTATTCGGGATGATAAAGGTTTGGTGTTAGCTGCTTGTTCTAAGCAGTTGTTTGGAAATTTCAGTTATTTGGATGGTGAGCTGATAGCATTGCGAGAGGGTCTATTGTTTGCCCAATTCTATAATTTTCGTGTTGATTTAGCTGAGATTTCCTCTAAGTTGGCAGCTTCTGTCATCAATGATCCTCTCCCCTCTCTTAGGGACTCAAAATTCATATTAAATGATATCAAGGCCTTCTTCCTAGAAGCTGGTTGTAGTATGAATCAAGCGATTTCCAATTCTGGAAATTCCTTGGCGCATAAGCTTGCTCTAGTGGCTTTCTCCTCTAATAGGGAGTTTTTATGGCTGGATTCCAGTCCTTTTATTATGTTTCCTGTGTAATGGTTGCTTTTTTATATATATATATAAAAAAAAAAAAATTTCAGAACAAACCAAATTTCTGAGCATAATAAATAAATAAACATTGCATAGGCTAAACAAACTCCTCTAACTATTGTGCTTCTAGTTCTCGTCATGTGGACTTCATGTAGCTAGCCTTCTTCTTCTCTCCACCTCTAGTGTAAAATGTAAATTATAAATTCTGTCAGAAAATAACAAATAAATGGGCTAGTGGACAGATAATTTGTGTGTTTGAGTGCATAGTAAATGCTGGATAAGAAATAATAGCTTCTCACTCAAAATTACCTCATCTTGCGGAGAACATTAGACATCTCTTCACACTTCTTCTTGGTCCTCTAGTGGATGCCAAGCCTCTCTTGTCCTTGCCAACTTTGAGAAGCTCAGTGATCCTTCTCTCATAATAAGGTGCAAAATTGGGGATTCAAATCACCTATCAAAAAATGGTGTCTCAATTTGTGTCTAACCAACTAAATTGGGCCATGTGTACACGATTTTTTTTAAAATAATTAAATGTAAATGATTGTGTACATATGGCTCAATTTGGTTGGTTAGACACAAATTGAGACACCATTTTTTGATAGGTGATTTGATTCCCAAAACCAGCAACTTCTCAAATCACATTCCTCACAAAGTGGATCTTTATATATATATATATATGGGGTTTTTACAATTTAGTCCCAATCTAATTGGGAAACATCACTTTTTTACTTGTTAATTCAAAATACATCAAATTGGTCCTAATATAATTCAAAATACATCAAATTGGTCCTAAAGTTAGTCAAACTAATGGTTAATGTAAGGATTCCCTTTTGTTGATTGGCTTATTTCGTGGTCAAACCACATGTTGGGGTTTGGTTGTAAGGGTAGTCTAGGTCATTAAGGTTGAAGATCAAAGACCCTTTCCAAGACCTCAAGAGGACAAGCACCAAAGGTATATCTTGTGCTTACTTTGGCTTGAAGAGATATAGTTGCACACACACACAACATGCATATCTCCTATTCTTGAATGTTGTGTTTATATTTTGTGTGCATTGTGCTTTATTGTTTATTCAATGTCTCTTCTTGCATTAAATTGATTGCATCTTGTTTTATGAAATGCCATGACATGATAGGCATTAGGATGCATTCAATACCCACACTTACACTTCATGTATGTTAGCTATTAGTGTGGTGTAATTCGTTTTCCGAAGGATGTTCGGAAACGTCCGCGCGTGCACGTTGATGTGCTTCGTTTTGCGCGATGATCGCCGGTGGAGATGCCTTTGGCTTCTCCTTGGTTTCACCATTTTTGGTGAAACGGCGGTTACGTTCGGCAGCCTGGCCGCCGTTCGAAACCGCCGAATGAGACCTGATTGAAATATATCTCTCGGGTCCAAAACGGCGGTTGGGATCGGCGGTTTCCAAACCGCCGAACGAAGTCGCCGAAGTTCCCCTGTTCCACTAGGGAGCCATTCGGCGGCCTGGCCGCCGATTGAAACCGCCGATCGGTGCGTTTCAAGGGCAAAATTGTATTTTCACCTGCCCTGTTTTTGGTCTCTATAAATACATCCTTATCTCTGGTTCAGAATACAAGTCTTGCATCCCAAGAACCCTAGAGAGATATTTAGAGAGACTTGAGAGAAAAAGCTTAAAGATCACATCTTTAATTCTCTAAACCCATTCCCACATGCACAAATCATCATCTAGGCATCATCTAGGTTCATCTAGCATATGCTAATGCATGGGTCTTCTTCAACACATATGGTATGATTTGTTGAACACTTTTATCTTACATAATTAGTGTTTCTACTTATCAATTTGATCTCATATTTTACTTATATGTGTTTAGATTAAATTCTACATATAAGATTGAGATTATGTGTTGATTGGGTTATTATTTGTTAGCTAGGCTTTAATGTTCATATGCCATCTAGCTAATTGATCTCATTTGTTGATTGAGATTATTTTTCATAGCTTATTTGATTAGGTCATTATTGCCTAAAAGCTATGCCATGAACATTCTTGAGTGATGTATTGATAACTAGGTTGATAGATTGTTTTTTAATCAACTAGTTAATCCTTTGAATGTTTGTGGGTTTTATATGATAGCTTTGTATCTAGGATTGGTTATCCTTTACTTAGCTAAAGTTATATGCCATGACATATAGCTATATGTGATATCTAGGATTGATTATATTGTCATCTTATAATCCTAGGTAAGCATTTAGAGTACCCTAGCTCTTATTGCATTAATTGAATATTCATACATATTCACATAGGGTTGTGCATCTCTTTTGAGAGATTAAAGTCTTGGTCTAGGGTTGCTATTACAGGCCCGCTGGGTAGTAGTGGTGGGTTACAGACCGGGATTAGGCTGTAAACATCATTACAAGTAGTGACTTCGAGGATCAAGTAAATTGGACTAGAGCCGCTATAAAAGGCCCGCGTGGTAGATTAGAGGGTGCTCACGCCAAGAGTAGTGTATCAGGGGATATCACTAGGGATTGAACCAAGAGTGGCGAGTGGTAGTGTCCATAGCCTGAGGTTATCTAGGGTGAGGGTCCGAGAATCACTTGAGGGTGTAACCGTCTTTTCATATAGTGGATTTCGAGGTTCGAGTGTGGCGCACTTACCAGCCCGTGGTTTTTCCCTGTTGAGGGTTTCCACGTAAACATCAAGTGTCTTTTATTATTTCCGCATCTTATTACACTTGTATGTATTGTTGACTTGCTAGGGGTATTTTCGTAAAATTGACATGCACGCGAAAATTGGGTAATAATTAGATAAAATCTATTCACCCCCCCTCTAGCTTTATATATAGAACACGCCTCTAATTCTTTTCAATTGGTATCAGAGCGGGTTCCTAGACATACATATGTGATCCTTGCTCATTTTTGGTGTGTTGTGCATTTTGTATGATTGTTGTTTTTGACATACATCTTGCATTCTTCTCATATGCATTCATTTGACTCAAACACTATGAGTGAATTTGAGAGAGATGAAAATGACTCTGATAAGGAGATGTCCCTCTAAGGTGAGAGAGGAGACGAAGATGAAAGGGCGTTGCTCACATCACCAAAGAGCTTCAAGCCCAAGCCTTCCTCAATCTTGGTCTAACCAACCAAGAAGGCTAACTTCCCTCAACCTACGATCTTAATAGGGTGTAAGGATTCCCATTAAATTGATTGGCTTATTTCGTGGTCAAACCACATGTTGGGGTTTGGTTGTAAGGGTAGTCTAGGTCATTAAGGTTGAAGATCAAAGACCCTTTCCAAGACCTCAAGAGGACAAGCACCAAAGGTATATCTTGTGCTTACTTTGGCTTGAAGAGATATAGTTGCACACACACACAACATGCATAACTCTTATTCTTGAATGTTGTGTTTATATTTTGTGTGCATTGTGCTTTATTGTTTATTCAATGTCTCTTCTTGCATTAAATTGATTGCATCTTGTTATATGAAATGCCATGACATGATAGGCATTAGGATGCATTCAATACCCACACTTGCACTTCATGTATGTTAGCTTTTAGTGTGGTGTAATTCGTTTCCCTAAGGATGTTCGGAAACGTCCGCGCGTGCACGTTGATGTGCTTTGTTTTGCGCGATGATCGCCGGTGGAGATGCCTTTGGCTTCTCCTTGGTTTCACCATTTTTGGTGAATCGGCGGTTACGTTCGGCGGCCTGGCCGCCGTTCGAAGCCGCCGTTCGAAACCGCCGAATGAGACCTGATTGAAATATATCTCTCGGGTCCAAAACGGCGGTTGGGATCGGCGGTTTCCAAACCGCCGAATGAAGTCGCCGAAGTTCTCCTGTTCCACTCGGGAGCCATTCGGCGGTTCAATTCGGCGGCCTGGCCGCCGAATGAAACCGCCGATCGGAGCGTTTCAAGGGCAAAATTGTATTTTCACCTGCCCTGTTTTTGGTCTCTATAAATACATCCTTATCTCTGGTTCAGAATACAAGTCTTGCATCCCAAGAACCCTAGAGAGATATTTAGAGAGACTTGAGAGAAAAATCCTTAAAGATCACATCTTTAATTCTCTAAACCCATTCCCACATGCACAAATCATCATCTAGGCATCATCTAGGTTCATCTAGCATATGCCAATGCATGGGTCTTCTTCAACACACATGGTATGATTTGTTGAACACTTTTATCTTACATAATTAGTGTTTTTACTTATCAATTTTATCTCATATTTTACTTATATGTGTTTAGATTAATTTCTACATATAAGATTGAGATTATGTGTTGATTGGGTTATTATTTGTTAGCTAGGCTTTAATGTTCATATGCCATCTAGCTAATTGATCTCATTTATTGATTGAGATTATTTTTCATAGCTTATTTGATTAGGTCATTATTGCCTAAAAGCTATGCCATGAACATTCTTGTGTGATGTATTGATAACTAGGTTGATAGATTATTTTTTAATCAACTAGTTAATCCTTTGAATGTTTGTGGGTTTTATATGATAACTTTGTATCTAGGATTGGTTATCCTTTACTTAGCTAAAGTTATATGCCATGTCATATAGCTATATGTGATATCTAGGATTGATTATTTTGTCATCTTATAATCCTAGGTAAGCATTTAGAGTACCCTAGCTCTTATTGCATTAATTGAATATTCATACATATTCACATAGGGTTGTGCATCTCTTTTGAGAGATTGAAGTCTTGGGGCTAAGTGTGCTTAGGCCTCAAGCAAATTGGACTAGAGCCGTTATAAAAGGCCCGCGTGGTAGATTAGAGGGTGCTCACGCCAAGAGTAGTGTATCAGGGGATATCACTAGGGATTGAACCAAGAGTGGCAATTGGTAGTGTCCATAGCCTGAGGTTATCTAGGGTGAGGGTCCGAGAATCACTTGAGGGTGTAACCGTCTTTTCATATAGTGGATTTCGAGGTTCGAGTGTGGCGCACTTACCAGCCCGTGGTTTTTCCCTGTTGAGGGTTTCCACGTAAACATCAAGTGTCATTTATTATTTCCGCATCTTATTACACTTGTATGTTTTGTTGACTTGCTAGGGGTATTTTCATAAAATTGACTTGCATGCGAAAATTGGGTAATAATTAGATAAAATCTATTCACCCCCCCTCTAGCTTTATATAGAACACGCCTCTAATTTGTTTCATAGGGAAGTGATCAATCATGCAAGCTCAACCGAGCAAGCAACATTGTCTTGGTCATCATCAAAGGAGGAGAGATCCTATCCAACTACCAAGACAACCACAACGACAAGGGAAAGCACTTTTGCATGCTCAAGGGAATGGTGTAATTCCTAACCTTATCTCCTCTTGTCATTTGTGTGGTATTGTTGGTCATGTTAGACCAAGTTGCTTGCATTACATTTAAATATGTAATCTTATATGCATGATTGAAAAGAAAAAGGCTAGAGCTAAGATGCATGTCCTTAAAAAGGAAAATAATCATTTGCATGATCCTTTACCATCTAGAACTCTAGAACCTATGACCACTAGGTATGTTATTGAGACACCTAAGTGGATTAGAAAAGACGAACCCGCTTGCTACGAGACAAACATGTCTCAAATATGTTCAACTAGGTCCTATGGACTTGGTAAGTCTTTTAGACCACATGCCCTTCATTGAAGTGGTGTGGATATTTGACCCCATATGGGGAACTTAAGCAAAGAGAGCTATTTTGCATCTTGTCACTTGCAAAAAATTTGAAATATCTTATGCTTCTCTTTTTGTTGCTTGAGTTAGCTTGGTTACACTATGTATATATATTTTCTATTCAATAAGTGTGATCAATGCTTGTATTGCAATCCATGTCATATTTATGTTCAAACATGCATTTTTGGACTAGGAGATATATACATAGGATTTAATTTGAATGACCTATAATGATCTCCATGACATGATGATTGCTAAATGACATGCTAAATGTTTATCTTAAAAAGCATGTTTTGATGATTGCAATTTTTAAATGCAAAAAAACAAAATGTGTGAAAAAGCTTATGAGACTCAAATGAAAAAGGATCTTGTATCCATTCAAGGATTTTACAATCCAAATGTCTCTCTTTCTTTATTGGTTGAACATGTCTACTATCATACGGATATTTATCCGGAAAAATCAAATAGGGTGTAAAGTTTCTCATGACATGTTTGGCTTATAAAGTTGGATATAGTTGTTCTTAAATTGAAATCAATGAAAGCCTATATTCTTGCTTCTCTCTTGACATTGGTGAAATTGGTTTGAATTCATATTGAAAACCTTTGTCATTTGCTTTGCCAAATACCATGATATTTTGAACTTAAATGCTACATGTCTTGTATGCAAAGCAATTTTTTGATTCACACATTTTCTTTAAATAAATCTCCTTGTTTCTCTCCAATAAATTGAGATTGCATAAAGTGACTTATATTGATTATGCATATACTAGAATGCTACTATCTCTCTTTGCCTTGAGTGACCCGGTTGGGGACTACTCCTTTGTCTATATCATGACAAAAAGGGGGAGTATGTTGTGGTAAGGGGAGTTGCAAATTGTAGTAGCAATTGTGCATGTTGGGGAGAATACTAATTGAGGGGGAGTAACCCTTTGAGGGGGAGCAATTGCACATTCATACATTGCATGATGTTGTACTTATATTCTTAAATGCAAATGCTTGTTTTATCTCACTTGATTCATCTCACCTTTTCTTGTATTGGAAAGTATAGAAACTGTGCTTTCAGGGATTGATTGTTCTACTTGAGATTGAAGACTTCAAGACTATTTATCTTATCTCTTTGTAAAGTAGAAAATCATAGTAGACCCGTAGTTTCTATTATGTTGTGAGGAATCAATGTGAGTGGTGGTTTTGTCACGAAATAGCCAAAGGGGGAGATTGTAAGGATTCCCTTTTGTTGATTGGCTTATTTCGTGGTCAAACCACATGTTGGGGTTTGGTTGTAAGGGTAGTCTAGGTCATTAAGGTTGAAGATCAAAGACCCTTTCCAAGACCTCAAGAGGACAAGCACCAAAGGTATATCTTGTGCTTACTTTGGCTTGAAGAGATATAGTTGCACACACACACAACATGCATATCTCATATTCTTGAATGTTGTGTTTATATTTTGTGTGCATTGTGCTTTATTGTTTATTCAATGTCTCTTCTTGCATTAAATTGATTGCATCTTGTTTTATGAAATGCCATGACATGATAGGCATTAGAATGCATTCAATACCCACACTTACACTTCATGTATGTTAGCTTTTAGTGTGGTGTAATTCGTTTCCCGAAGGATGTTCGGAAACGTCCGCGCGTGCACGTTGATGTGCTTCGTTTTGCGCGATGATCGCCGGTGGAGATGCCTTTGGTTTCTCCTTGGTTTCACCATTTTTGGTGAAACGGCGGTTACATTCGGCAGCCTGGCCGCCGTTCGAAACAGCCGAATGAGACCTGATTGAAATATATCTCTCGGGTCCAAAACGGCGGTTGGGATCGGCGGTTTCCAAACCGCCGAACGAAGTCGCCGAAGTTCCCCTGTTCCACTCGGGAGCCATTCGGCGGTTCAATTCGGCGGCCTGGCCGCCGATTGAAACCGCCGATCGGTGCGTTTCAAGGGCAAAATTGTATTTTCACCTGCCCTGTTTTTGGTCTCTATAAATACATCCTTATCTCTGGTTCAGAATACAAGTCTTGCATCCCAAGAACCCTAGAGAGATATTTAGAGAGACTTGAGAGAAAAAGCTTAAAGATCACATCTTTAATTCTCTAAACCCATTCCCACATGCACAAATCATCATCTAGGCATCATCTAGGTTCATCTAGCATATGCTAATGCATGGGTCTTCTTCAACACACATGGTATGATTTGTTGAACACTTTTATCTTACATAATTAGTGTTTCTACTTATCAATTTGATCTCATATTTTACTTATATGTGTTTAGATTAAATTCTACATATAAGATTGAGATTATGTGTTGATTGGGTTATTATTTGTTAGCTAGGCTTTAATGTTCATATGCCATCTAGCTAATTGATCTCATTTGTTGATTGAGATTATTTTTCATAGCTTATTTGATTAGGTCATTATTGCCTAAAAGCTATGCCATGAACATTCTTGAGTGATGTATTGATAACTAGGTTGATAGATTGTTTTTTAATCAACTAGTTAATCCTTTGAATGTTTGTGGGTTTTATATGATAGCTTTGTATCTAGGATTGGTTATCCTTTACTTAGCTAAAGTTATATGCCATGACATATAGCTATATGTGATATCTAGGATTGATTATATTGTCATCTTATAATCCTAGGTAAGCATTTAGAGTACCCTAGCTCTTATTGCATTAATTGAATATTCATACATATTCACATAGGGTTGTGCATCTCTTTTGAGAGATTAAAGTCTTGGTCTAGGGTTGCTATTACAGGCCCGCTGGGTAGTAGTGGTGGGTTACAGACCGGGATTAGGCTGTAAACATCATTACAAGTAGTGACTTCGAGGATCAAGTAAATTGGACTAGAGCCGCTATAAAAGGCCCGCGTGGTAGATTAGAGGGTGCTCACGCCAAGAGTAGTGTATCAGGGGATATCACTAGGGATTGAACCAAGAGTGGCGAGTGGTAGTGTCCATAGCCTGAGGTTATCTAGGGTGAGGGTCCGAGAATCACTTGAGGGTGTAACCGTCTTTTCATATAGTGGATTTCGAGGTTCGAGTGTGGCGCACTTACCAGCCCGTGGTTTTTCCCTGTTGAGGGTTTCCACGTAAACATCAAGTGTCTTTTATTATTTCCGCATCTTATTACACTTGTATGTATTGTTGACTTGCTAGGGGTATTTTCGTAAAATTGACATGCACGCGAAAATTGGGTAATAATTAGATAAAATCTATTCACCCCCCCTCTAGCTTTATATATAGAACACGCCTCTAATTCTTTTCAGTTAACCTTTATAATATTAGTGGAAAGACAAGTTTACCCTCTAATTAAACTCTCTCTCACACGTTCATCATCACCAAACCCTAATAATTTTTTTTCTCTATCTCTCTCACTCCATCATCAACCAATCCACACCACCGCCAAATCCTCACCGATCGACCACCACTTCCACCAAATCCACACCGATCGACCACCACCACCACCTCCACCTCCACCAAATCCACACCGACCAATCGACAACCTCCACCGATCTTGTTCGATCAGCGACGAGCAGCTCCTCGGGAATTAACAAGCAGTACGATCGGTGGCGAGCAGCTCCTCCACGCGACGAGCAGTTCGATCAGCTCCTCCGTCCCTCGCGCAGATCGATCAGCTTCTCCCTCTCGCAGATCGACTTATCTCTCTCGTAGATCGATCTACTCCTCTGCGCAAGGAGCTGGCATGGCAAACTAGGCCACCATCTATCCCTCTCTATCTCACTCGATCTAGTTGTTTTGGGAATCTTTTAATTTTTTTTTTAATTATTTAGGTTATTTTTATTGATTTAGGTTATTGATTGGATGGTGTTTGAATAATGGTGATTTGGTTTTCCAAAAAAAAAAAAGTTATCGAGTTGAAGAAAATTGAAGAAGATGATCTGGGTTTTTTTTAATGGTGATCTGGGCAATAATGGTGATTTTTTTATTTAGGTTAATTTTTTGTTTTTGTTTTTGGTGTTTGAACGATGGTGATCTGGGTTGTGATGATAGTGGTGGAGCTGATGGTGGGGTTTCGGTTGGGATTACAATTTTTTTATTTTATTTCTTTTGGGTTTAATTTTGTTGTTGATTTGGGTTGTCTGGGTTTAATTTTTTTGTTGTTGATCTGGGTTGTTTGATTTTGCTGTGCTAAGAAGATTTTGTTCTTTGTTCTTTGATGGAGATCCAATAAAGATCAAAGTTTGAATTTAATTTTTTTAATTATATTATTATTTCATTTCTATTTTTTAATTGGAAATAGACGTAATGACTTTTCTACCCTCCTAAATATTAGTTGACCGTTAGTTTGACTAACCTTAGGACCAATTTGATGTATTTTGAATTAACAAGTAAAAAAGTGATGTTTCCCAATTAGATTAGGACCAAATTGTAAAAACCCCTATATATATATATATATAGGCTCATTCTTGAGTGCAACATTACACCATACAATTTTAAAAAATAGTCCACGTCATTCTAATCTCAACCATTGATTGCTTTTAGACAAACATCCAATGGTCATGACTTATTCTCTTAATGAATGCATAGGAATCCTAAAATGACCTACTAAGCAAGTCACTTCTCACTCACTAAATTACTTGACCGTTTGTTCTTCACTCCTCTCAATAGTTACCGTTATTCTTCTTTTCTTGGTATAAGTTGTTCTTCTTTTCTCTTCCAGCCATAAACATCTGATCTCTTACCGTTTGTCTTCTTTTCTTCCTCTATATTTCTCTTCCAACCTTAAAGTTTCACTCCTATCAATAGTTACCGTTGTTCTTCTTTTCGCTTCTAGTCATAAACATCTAATCTCTTACTGTTTTTCTTCTCTTCTTCCTTTATATTTCTCTTCCAACCTTAAAGTTCTTCAGTTCTTCATCTAATAAGTAAATTGAACCAGTAGTTGCTTGCCCAGAAAGTACAGGTGGGCAACGTCAAGCCACCCAGAATCCACACAAGTCACATAACACGCTTCATATATATTTCTTCCATCAGATGTCGCTCTCTCCAGATAGACTAGAATCGTGTCTCACTCTTCGTATAAAAATCTTCGACTCCAACCCATTCTTCGCTGCTTCATCTTAGGTGTGTCTCCAAATTTCATTTTTAATTAGGGTCTTCATTGTTAGTGATTAGTCGTATCAATGGTGTTTCAATGTTTGTTGTATTCGTCATTCTATAGTTTTTAGGTGTAAATGGAAAATAACATCACGTTACTTTGATACCTATTGTTGCAATTACTATACTTTAATGGAAAACACATAGAAAACATAATCATTAGATACAAATACATTTGAAACTATTATAATTATCGATTCAGACATATAATCATGTGATCGATCTTACTTTACTATGATTAATGTTATTATAAGATAATCGTTACGTACGTATTGTAATTTTTGGTTTACATGTTGTGATAATCATATGTTGGTCGTTTTTTTTGTTTGTTTAGTAATGGAAATGCATGAAGGTGAAAGTTTGGTTGACACTAATGACAAATTGAATAAATTTGAAGTGTCCCCAGATATGGACTCTTCTGCTGTTGATTCTGTGCCTTATTCGTCTTTGGATGGAACTTTAAAAGAAATTTGTGGTTTGAGTTACAAAGATGTCATTGAAAAGAAATTTGATTCAGTTGAAGACGCAGATGCATTTTATCATGGTTATTCTAGGGCAGTTGGGTTTAGTGTAAGATTGTCCAACAAAATCCATGACAGTGAACATAGAATAACCAGCAGAGTATAGGTCTGTGAGAAGGAAGGTTTTCGAGATAAGAATTACTTGTGCAATACAAATTCGAAACGCAGGCCACGGCTGCAGACAGGAGTGCGAAGCTCGTTTCTCTGTTAGCTTAGACCGTGATGCTAACAATTACAGCGTAAGGGCATTCGAGGAAAATCATTGCCATAAACTAGCAATGTTTTGTGAGGTTGCTTAGGTACGATCTCACAGAAACATTAACGCTAAAGACTTATCCCAAATTGATGCCATGGGAAAGTGCTGTATAAGACCTTGTTTGACATATGAATACATGGTTAACTAGAAAGGGGGTTACTCCAAAATTGGATTCACACAAAAGGACATGTACAATCGGATTGATGCGAAGAGACGGGATGAAGCTTTTGAAAGTGATTCACACGCCGCACTTATGTATCTGCAGTTAAAGATGAATTCTGAAACCAATTTCTACTGCAAGTTCAGCACAGACGAGAAAGATAGACTAGCTAATATATTTTGGAGGAACTCACATTCTCTATTCGAATACTAGTGCTTCAGAGATGTTCTTATTTTCGATAGCACTTACAAGACAAATGCCTATGCCAAGCCTTTGTTCCTATTTGTCGGTGTAAACAACTACCGTGCGACTTGTGTATTAAGAGTTGCACTGTTGTCGGATGAGACTGTGCAGTCATACAGATGGGTCTTTAATACTCTCATGGATTCCATAGGCCACAAACATCCCATTTCTATACTTACCGATGGAGACGAAGCAATGTGACAAACCATCGATGAGATATTTCCCAACTCACGACACAGGATATGTGGATGGCACATATCCAAGAATGCATCCACTTACCTTCACAAAGAGGAGAAGAAATCACCATTTCGATACTTATTGTATAAGTAATTATTAGAGGACGAATTCGAGGAACTTTGGAACGAGATGTTGGAGCAGCATGGTCTAGAAGAAAACGATTGGATGAGTAGGATGTATGAGAAGAAGCATAGATGGGCGGAAGCATATTTTAAGGGCCATTTTTTTACAGGCATGCGCACAACTCAACGATGCGAGGGTATGAACAATTACACGAAGGATTATGTTTGTAGTCATGAGAAATTGTTTGAATTCGTCCCTCAAATTGATAGGGCTTGAAACAAATATAGCGTGCATCTAAAACAACCTAGAGGGGGGTGAATGGGTTGTTAATCCGATAATTACCAACTTTTTCGGATTAGTCAATATTCAATTGTAAACCCAATTCAACAATCAACAAAATCAAGTGTAAAATGCGTAAATTAAAGAACACTTGATTTTTACGTGGAAACCTTTAACAAGGAAAAACCACGGGCTGATACGTGCATCACACACTATCACCGAAATCCACTATATGAATAAAACGTTACACCCTCAAGCGATACACGAACTCTCACCCTAGACAACCTCAGGCTATGGACACTGCCACTCACCACTCTTGGTTCAATCCCTAGTGATATCCCCCGATCACTACTTTTGGCGTGAGCACCTTCTACTATACTCGTAGGCCTTTTATAGTGGCACTTGACCAATTGCTTAAGAACTACTCACCGGTAGTCACAACACTTACTTCTCAATTAAGAGATCAACAACCTATGTGAATATTGTAGGGAAAAATACCGTAGTACACGCAGCGGAAGCGAGACTAAAAATAGATTTAGTAGTTTTAAAAATTTTTCCTTTTTATGAACCTTAACCCTTTAATTAATTAAGCATACATATAATCAACAAAAGTAGAATACCTTTTGTCGCGTGATCCGATTGACTTACGTCAATGGTAATCCGCAAGATCTTCAATCCTAGCACGAACGTGAATCACCTAGGAGCGTGGTCTCCCTTCTCTTTGAATTGCAAACCTGAGAATGGACAAACAAACTTTTCTTTTTCTTTTGTTAGTCATAAAACAATCAAAAGAAGATTAAGATTATTCCGGTCACTTTTGAGTTCTCAATCTAATGATCGAAACTCGCGTGAACCTAAATTGATGTTGTACACACAAGCTTATTGATGAACAAGCAATTAGTGTACCATCAAAGAATAATCTCTTCACTCTTTTATGTTTTAGTAGAATAAAAATAATACTTTTCTATGAATTGAGAAGAAGAAGAAAATTGTCTCAATGAACAACTAGGGTGGCCGAATTCTATATGTGGTAATATGTAGGTGGCCGAAATTTTGCTTCCTCTTGTCTTTAGGGTTGCTGAAATCCTCCTCAAAAATGGACTAGGGTTGCCGCAAATCACATGCCAAAATAGGTTTGTGTTGCACCCTAATTTCCATCATACTTTAGACTTCAAACCCTAATCCAACTCATAGATATTTTATTCTTTTTATTGACTAAATAAAAAAGACTTCTTATTTGATTAAATAAATAAAATTAATTATTTATTTTCTTATCAAACAAGTCTTTTACTTTTAGTATACTACTACCAATAGTATAACTCTAGGAAATATATTTCCTGATCAGAAAAAGATTTGTTTCTGAATTAAACAATTAATTAATAAATTAATTAATTTTTATTTAATTAAAACAATAAAACAAAATAATATATTAGGTTAGTATACACCTTGCCGCCCCACTTGAATAAATGGGCCATATATTATTTTTCTTATTTCATTTAATCCATTGGACTTTAAATAAAAAGCCCACATGTGAACCAGACCCATTCTTACTAAAAGAAACAAGCCCACATGCCTTTCATTAATATATTAATATAATTGAGCAGCCCATTAAATAAATAATGTGCAAATTATATTCTTAATATATTAAATGCAATTCTAAATGGACCCATAAATTGGTCCGGTAGAATATATCAAGTGATCCATGCAAGTCCGTGTGGATTGGGGATCTTGGCGGGCTATCTAAATTTAAGCTTCAATAGACATAACCTAATCACAATCAATAAATGATTCACTTAGGTACGATCCATTAATTTTAACTCATTCCACTAAAGAGCTAAAATTGAACTCTTAAATAAAGATAGAAAAGGAAGATGTTCCTCTTTCATAACCCTAGACAATCATATTGGAGACAGTGTATCCTCGTGATTAATATCAGTAATCGCCAAGAGTTCATAGACCGCCTATAACTCTCTAAGTTACCATATTTACTCATATGCCCACGTTTTGAACTTGGATATTTTGACTTGTCCAGAAGCCATGTTTTCAATAGTCACTATCGAAAACTCAACGTTGAGATTTAATATCCAATTACCTCAAAACATCCATATGATGATATTATACTCTCATTTAATAAATGGAGCCACGATGTCCATATCTATAAATGAAGTTCTCTATCGATTAACAAATGAATATCACCAAACTATCGAGGATAGACTATGCTATATAATCATACTCATTGATAACTCAAATGATATCACTTGCAACCATAAGTCCATCATTTATCTCATGATTAAGATAGACTCTCCGATTGTCCTGATAATGAAAAGACTATTATCTATTGACGGTTCTAGATAAAGCTTTTCATTGTGATCCAGTTCAATGCACCCAGTGCACTAGATTCTTTTACTCGAAGACACTCCGATGATTTCAGACTCATCATATCTCATTTGATCCCACTCAAATGCTAGTAAAAGAATTCTACAACTTTAACAAGATAAAGGTGCCCAACCTTTAACTTAAGTTGTGAACGTTATTCAAGACTAACTAAAGAATTTTGTCTACCACATACATATCCAGATGTATGAACAATTCATCTTTTCTCATAGTCTTTAGACCTTATGATTATTTACTTTGACAATTATAATATTAAACTATAAATGCTATAAGATTTGTTAAACCAGAAATCACTTTATTAATATGAAAAAGATTGTTAATTACAATATCACACTCTTGCTATTGAGCATAATCCTAACAAATATAATGATATTCAAGATGCAAATAATGCTAGGTTACACTAAATGCTTATCTATTGATAAAGATGTCAATAATAACAATCCTAGATATCAATATTGATATATGTCATGGCATATAACATAGCTATCATAGATAAAGCAATCCTAGGCTATAGCTATCATAATAAACACTCAATCATTCAACACAAATATCTCAATCTTGTATTTAAAATCTAATCTAGATGCATACAAGTAATAAATGAGATTTCTTACTAAGGAAAAACACAAAAATAGATTAAAATGGTGTTCAACTTACCAAGTCATATGTGTTAAGGAAAACCCATGCAAGAAAGCATCCTAGATTAAGCTAGATGATGCTAGATGAAGTTTGATGCACATGTAAAAGGTTTTGAGTGACCAAAGGTGAGTTCTTTGAAAGATTTTCTCTCTTGAAAATTTTCTAAGTTAAAAATATGATTTTGAACTCACTCAAACTGACCTAGAAACAAATTGGCACTTATATAGAAGGTCTCATCAAAGCACTGCCGTTTTGGTCATTTTTTAAAAAACTTGGCCGTCATGACCGCCGGGCGTACCGCTACATGTGCAAGTGCCTATGCAGCGGTACGTAGAGCGTGAAGGCTCTGATATCTGCCGTTATGGAGACTGTCCCAGAGGCATGCGTCTCCGCCGTGGTATGCACGACGCAAAAGCATCAGGTTTTCAACCTGGCTTGGACCGTTGCCCATGCACGTGTACCAGGGGCGGTACAGGTAGCGGTAAAGAGAAGTTTTCTCTTTTCGAAGACAATTCACAGTTAGTCTAAAATGTGCAAAACGTGCAAGTGTGAAAAGTGAAGAGAACACACACAAGAGTAGTGAGTACATATGCAAGCATAATAAGTGAGTGTGTGCAACTAAGTCTCTTCAATGAAAATTAAGCACAAGAGATATACCTTTGGAGTGCTTAACTGTAGGGAAACATACCGGTCAACGCAGCGGAAGCGAGACTAAAATAGAGTTTAGTATAGTTTAAAAATTTTTCCTTTGATGAACCTTAACCCTTTTAATTAATTAAACATACATATAAAGTAACAAAAAGTACATATAGAGTTTAATACCTTTTGTTGCGTGATCCGATTGACTTACGTCGATGGTAATCTGTAAGATCTTCAATCCTAGCACGAATGTGAATCACATAGGAGCGTGGTCTCCCTTTTCTTTGAATTGCGTACCTGAGAATGGACAAACAAACTTTCTTTTTCTTATTGTTAGTCACAAAACAACCAAAAGACTACAAAGATTATTCCGATCACTTTTGAGTTCTCAATCAAATGATCGAAACTCGCGTGAACCTAATTTGATGTTGTACACACAAGCCTATTGATGAATAAGCAATTAGTGTACTATCAAAAAAATAGTCTCTTCTCTCTTTTTTGTCTTGGCCAAATAATCAAACACTTTTCTATGAGTATGAGAAGAAGAAGAAATTGATCCAGTAAACTCTTGGGGGTGGCCGAACCCTATATGATTGCTTATATAGGGTGGCCGAATTTCACTTCTCTTTTTCTTTTAGGGTTGCCGAAATCTCCTTTTGATTCTATTAGGGTTGGCCGAAAATCCTCTACAAAAAAGGATTTGTGCTTTACCCTATTTCCCATCAACTTTAGACTCCTAACTCTAATACAACTCATAAGTGTTTTTATTCTTTTTATTGACTTAATAAAAGACTTTCCTATTTGATTAAATAAATAAAACTTATTATTTATTTTCTTACCAAATAAGTCTTTTACCTTTAGTATAACTCTAGGAAATATATTTCCTGATCAGAAAAAGATTTTGTTTCTTAATTAAATAATTAATTAATTAATTAATTAATTCTCATTTAATCAAACAATAAAAAAAAATAATATTTTTGACTAAATATTTAGCCTTGCCGCCCCACATTATATATATGGGCCAAATATTATTTTCTTATTTCATTTAATCCATTGGACTTTAAATAAAAAACCCACATGTGAACCAGACCCATTCTTACTAAAAGAAAGCAAATTATATTCTTAATATATTAAATGCAATTCTAGATGGACCCATAAATTGGTCCGGTAGAATATATCAAGTGATCCATGCAAGTCCGTGTGGATTGGGGATCTTGGCAGGCTATCTAAATTTAAGCATTTAATAGACATAACCTAATCACAATCAACAAATAATTCACTTAGGTCCGATCCATTAATTTTAACTCATTCCACTAAAAAGCTAAAATTGAACTCTTAAATAAAGATAGAATAAGAAGATGTTCCTCATTCATACCCTAGACAATCATGTTGGAGATAGTGTATCCTCGTGATTAATATCAATAAACGCCAAGAGTTCATAGACCGCCTATAACTCTCCAAGTTACCATATTTACTCATATGACCATGTTTTGAACTTGGATATTTTGACTTGTCCAGAAGCCATGTTTTCAATAGTCACTATCGAAAACACAAGGTTGAGATTTAATATCCAATTACCTCAAATCATCCATATGATGATATTATACTCTCATTTAATAAATGGAGCCACGATGTCCATATCTATAAATGAAGTCCTCTATCGATTAACAAATGAATATCACCAAACTATCGAGGATAGACTATGCTATATAATCGTACTCATTGATAACTCAAATGATATCACTTGCAACCATAAGTTCATCATTTATCTCAGGATTAAGATAGACTCTCCGATTGTCCTGATAATGAAAAGACTATTATCTATTGACGGTTCCAGATAAAGCTTTTCATTGTGATCCAGTTCAATGCACCCAGTGCACTAGATTCTTTTACTCGAAGACACTCCGATGATTTTAGACTTATTATATCTCATTTGATCCCACTCAAATGCTAGCAAAAGAATTCTACAACTTTAACAAGATAAAGGTGCCCAACCTTTAACTTAAGTTGTGAACAATATTCAAGACTAACTAAAGAATTGTGTCTACCACATACATATCCAGATGTACGAACAATTCTTCTTTTCTCATAGTCTTTAGACCTTATGATTATTTACTTTGAGAATTATAATATTAAACTATAAATGCTATAAGATTAGTTAAACCAGAAATCACTTTATTAATATGAAAAAGATTGCCAATTACAATATTACACTCTTGCTATTGAGCATAATCCTAACAATCTCCCACTTGCGCTATAGCAAATGTGTCATATCTCTCATGCCCATGTTCTCTAGATGCCCATCGAAACTCTTCTGAGGTAAAGCCTTTGTGAAGGGATCTGCTAGATTTTCTGCTGACGCGATTTTGGTAATCGTCACGTCACCCCTTTGAACAATCTCCCTTAAAAGATGATACTTTCTTTCAATGTGTTTTCCTCTCTTATGACTTCTTGGTTCTTTCGAATTAGCCACTGCTCCACTGTTGTCATTGTAGATAGTGATCTGCTTATTCGCACTAGGAACCACTTCCAAGTCTATCAAGAATTGGCGGAGCCAAACAGCCTTTTTGGCAGCCTCGCATACAGCAACATACTCAGCTTCCATAGTGGAATCAGCAATACAAGATTGCTTGATACTCCTCCATATGACTGCTCCTCCTCCAACAGTAAACACAGCTCCTGATGTGGATTTTCTGGAGTCAGAATCTGATTGGAAATCAGAATCTGTATACCCAACGGGAATTAAATCCCCTCCAGAGTATACAAGCATATTATCTCTCGTTCTCTTGAGATACTTTAAAATATGCTTGACTGCCATCTAGTGATTAGGACCAGGTTTCGATTGAAACCTGCTAACTATGCCAACAGCAAAACAAATATCTTGTCTAGTGCAGATCATTGCATACATGAGACTTCCAACTGCCAAGGCATATGGAACTCTACTCATGAATTGCTCATCATGCTTATTCTTAGGAACTTGTTCCTTAGAAAGTTTGATTCCATGTCTAAAAGGTAACATACCTTTCTTGGAATCCTGCATGGAAAACCTAGAAAAGTTCTTGTCTATGTATGAAGCTTGGGATAATGCAATCATTTTATTCTTTCTATCCCTTATTACTTGGATACCTAGAATAAAACTTGCTTCTCCTAAGTCCTTCATATCAAATTGTTTTGCTAACCATTCTTTTACTGATGTCAATACACCTACATCGTTTCCAATGAGTAGTATATCATCAACATAAAGAATCAGGAAAACCAACTTGTCGCCCTTAATCCTTTTGTATACACAAGGTTCGTCAGGATTCTGAATAAATCCAAAACCTTTGACAGCTTGATCGAACCTTATGTTCCAGGATTTGGATGCTTGCTTTAATCCATATATGGATTTCTGCAACTTGCATACCTTTTCCATTTGGCCCTTTTCAATGAATCCTTCTGGTTGTATCATGTAGATGCTTTCGTCAAGACTTCCATTAAGGAAAGCTGTCTTGACGTCCATTTGCCAAATCTCTAGATCTAAAGATACTGCAATGGATAAGAGTATCCTAATGGATTTAAGCATGGCCACAGGAGAGAAAGTTTCCTCGTAATCGATACCTTCTTTCTGTGTATACCATTTAGCTATCAATCTAGCTTTAAAGGTTTCCACCTTTCCATCCATACCTCTTTTCCTCTTGTATACCCACTTGCACCCAATGGGTTTTTATCCCTTTAGGCAAGTTTACAAGGGACCAGACTTTGTTATCGAACATGGATTCAATCTCAGATTGTATTGCCTTTTGCCAATGGCGACTATCAACATCCTCCATTGCTTCCTTATACGTGTAGGGATCATCGTCGTCCGGGAGATTCTCCACTGATTCTCCCAGACCGATGTATCTTTCGGGTTGTGTTCTAACCCTCCCACTACGACGAGGAATGGTAGGTTGTTGATTTTGTGTTGGATCAGAACTTACAATTGGGTTAGGTTGTGTAACCTCTCGTGGAATTGTATCTCCTGACATCTCATTCAGGACAATTCTACTTCTAGGCACAAAATCATTCATATAGTCCTTTTCCAGAAATTTAGCATTTGTCGAAACAAATACTTTAAGATCTGAAGGACTATAGAAATAATATCCTTTAATTTCTTTTGGATACCCTACAAATATACATGTTTCCGAACGGGACTCCATCTTTTCTGTCTTTCCTTTTAACACATGCGCAGGACAACCAAATATCCTTAAGTGTTGTAAACTAGGCTTGCGCCCAGTCCACAACTCATGCGGTGTTTTAGGAACGGACTTAGATGGTACATCGTTTAGAATGTATATAGCAGTTTGTAAAGCATATCCCCAAAAAGAAATAAGAAGTGTTGAATAACTCAACATAGACCTAACCATGTCTAAAAGAGTTCTATTTCTCATTTCTGCTACCCCATTCTGTTGAGGTGTACCTAGTGCAGAAAACTGAGAAACTATCCCATTATCAATAAGATATTGCTGAAACTCACCATATAGATATTCTTCACCACGATCAGATCTTAAGATTTTTATGTGTTTCTCAAGCTGATTTTCTACTTCTGCTTTGAATGCTTTGAACATGTCAAAAGCATCCGACTTATGTCGCATGAGATACACATAGCCAAATCTCGAGTAATCATCTGTGAAGGTGATGAAGTACTCATATCCACCTCTAACTTGAATGCTCATAGGACCACATACATCAGTGTGTATCAATCCTAAACATTCAGTGGCTCTTGCGCCTTTGGCCGAGAACGACCTTTTGGTCATTTTACCTTCCAAACAAAATTCACAAGTTGGTAGATCATCAACCTTTAAGTCACTTAAAGGTCCTTTAAGTCACTTAAAGGTCCGTCACTTACTAATCTTTTAATCCTATTAAGGTTAATATGACCTAGGCGTAAATGCCATAGGTAGGTTTCATCTATTGATAATTTTACTCTTTTATGATTAGGTTCCGTTAATTCTGTGTCTAACGAGTGAGAGATATTTCTATGCAAAAAGTATAGACCATTTTCCAATGTACCTTCGCAAATAATTTTGTCATTCTTACTAATAATAAAAACTTTATTAAAAGTAACCGAATATCCAAATTTATTTAAACAAGAAACTGAAATTAAATTCCTCTTGAATTGAAGTACATAATAAACGTCTATTAAATCTAAATGCCTTTTAGAATCCAAATAAACTCTAATATCTCCCACTGCACTTGCAAACACTAACGTTCTGTTGCCCAAGCGCAAATTGATTTCATTCTTACTCAGTCTTCTCCTTTCTTGGAACCCCTTCTTCCTTCTTATTCTGGGACTTTGAGCAATTTCTTTTCCAATGTCCCTTTTCACCACAGAGGAAGCATTTCCCTTTGATCTTGGTTACTTTCTTGGTCTCCTTCTTGGTAGGCCCAAGTTGCTTTTTCTTCTGTTGTTTCTTGACCTTCTGACGGGTCTTAACAGTAGCAACTTTACCAACCATATGAATCTCTTGACCTTTGCTTTTCATAAGGATCTTTTCAGCGCTTTGAACATCTTGCATCAGGCCTTGTAAGGTGTATTCCTTTTTGTTCAAAGTGTAGTCCAATTTGAACTGAACAAAGGAATCTGACAGTGAATTAACAACCATATCAATTTTTGTCTCACCATCTATCTCAGCGCCATGCAGTTCAGCAATGTTGAGATGTGCTATGACTTTCATCATGTGATCCTTCACAGCCTGTCCAGGTTTCATCCTAAGATTCATAAAAGCAGTCACTGCCTCTCTCTTAGTCGTCCTGGACTTCATAGCAATCATCTCCTCTAGAGACATCATTATATCAGCAGTAGACTCCATTCCTTCATGCTGCTGTTGCAACACGTCGGAGATAGTAGCCATAATGTAACATTTGGCCATATCATATGAAGTCTTCCACTGCTCATACTCATCTCTTTGCATTATGCTAGATTCATTATTAGGAGCAGGTGGTCTAGGAGTAGTTAGAACAAACTTATGTTTTTCACTTTGCAGCAACAACCCAATTTTCCTTTTCCATGTGACATAATTATCTCCAGTTAAAGTGTTATCTTTCAGGATGTTCATAAGTGATGGGGTCATGATTTCTGAATAAAACAAAAATTTATATGAGTAAATAATCATTATTAAGCACTTTTGAATATTTATCTTGATTTAAATAAATAACCCAATCATAAAAATTCAACGGTGATCTAACACCCATAAATGTTACGCCTCTTTTGGGAGTTCGCACCATTTACTAGTTAGACTAGGTCCCACCTAATTGTTAACATAACAACCAACGTTTTCAATTTTAGCCTTGCAATTTTACTGACAAGAACTCTTGGGAGGATATCAATAAAATTACATTGAGTGTGTTACCAAGATATCGACCCTCAATTTTCTCTCACGAAAATCCCTCCTTGGGGAGTAGATCTCGTTTGAGTCAATTGTCTAGTCTATCCTTGTAAGGAAATATGTTGCTAAATTCCATTCATGGACGCCCCTTGGGGGGATTACCAATAAACAATAAAGCTCAACTAACCTTGGAGGCCATAGGTGTTACAAAACACCTTCTCCCACTCAATTATTTAAGGCGTGTGATTAAATCCCATAGAATGATTTACCAAGTTATCTAGATGCCAATTTAGATACCTAAATCATTCAATGCATGTTCATACCAAAAGAGATATATAAGTGGCACTCCTATGCTATATGACATGTTATCATGCAATAACAAATATTGTAATATTTATGCAAAAAATAAATAGCCACAATTTTGGTCCATCCTAGAAAAGCAAGTAAATTACAATTGTTTAGGAATACAAGATCTTCAAGTGGCCATCAACCATACGCTCATCCCTTGGCTGCCCCCCATAGGCGTGCACATCCCACAACCCCACAAAGGGGCTGCTGTGCGCAGCCCATGAGAGCATATAGGGCTGCTGTGCGCAGCCCACCATGATATGGGCTTGCCATGCGCAGCCCAATCCACTCCTAGGGTGCGCACGGTGCTCGTTCTTGGTTCCGGTTGCTTCCTTTTCTTCATGTCTTCGAATCTTCAATACCCAAATACATTACAGCAGTATTTAAACAAATATAATACTGCAGTATTTTTTTTTTTAATCACTGCAGTATTTATTACAATAAAAAACTGCACAATAATAAAAAAAAAAAAAACTGCAGTAAATTTTAATACATAAAAAACTGCACTAGTTAATTACAATAAAAATAAAAGAAAACCTAGCAACTATCAAGAAGGAATTATGGCGATGATAGACCACCCTTCTTGTTATAATTCCATAACAAAAAATACACTGAAAATATAGGACCAAAATCGAGCAACAACAATCCACATAAAAACATATATAAAACCATACATCCACATGTAATTATATATGCGAATACCTAGAGTGCCATCTCTTTCTAAACATGCATAATCACAATAAAAAGAAATAGATTCACGTATATATACGTTAATTAATTAAAAGGGTTCAACCTAGGCTCTGATACCAATTGTAGGGAAAATTACCTGTCAACGTAGTGGAAGCGAGACTAAAATAGAGTTTAGTATAGTTTTAAAATTTTTCCTTTGATGAACCTTAACCCTTTTAATTAATTAAACATACATATAAAGTAACAAAAAGTAGAATAGCTTTTGTCGCGTGATCCGATTGACTTACGTCGATGGTAATCCGCAAGATCTTCAATCCTAGCATGAACGTGAATCACCTAGGAGCGTGGTCTCCCTTTTCTTTGAATTGCGGGGAATGGACAAACATACTTTCTTTTTCTTATTGTTAGTCACAAAACAACCAAAAGACTACAAAGATTATTCCGGTCACTTTTGAGTTCTCAATCTAATGATCGAAACTTGTGTGAACGTAATTTGATGTTGTACACACAAGCCTATTGATGAATAAGCAATTAGTGTACTATCAAAAAAATAATCTCTTCTCTCTTTTTTGTCTTGGCCGAATAATCAAACACTTTTCTATGAGTATGAGAAGAAGAAGAAATTGATCCAGTAAACTCTTGGGGGTGGCCGAACCCTATATGATTGCTTATATAGGGTGGCCGAATTTCACTTCTCTTTTTCTTTTAGTTGTTGCCGAAATCTCCTTTTGATTCTATTAGGGTTGGCCGAAAATCCTCTACAAAAAAAGATTTGTGCTTTACCCTAATTCCCATCAACTTTAGACTCCTAACCCTAATACAACTCATAAGTGTTTTTATTCTTTTAATTGACTTAATAAAATACTTTCCTATTTGATTAAATAAATAAAACTTATTATTTATTTTCTTACCAAATAAGTCTTTTACCTTTAGTATAACTCTAGGAAATATATTTCCTGATCAGAAAAAGATTTTGTATCTTAATTAAATAATTAATTAATTAATTAATTAATTCTCATTTAATCAAACAATAAAATAAAATAATATTTTTGACTAAATATTTAGCCTTGCCACCCCACATTATATATATGGGCCAAATATTATTTTCTTATTTTATTTAATCCATTGGACTTTAAATAAAAAACCCACATGTGAACGAGACCCATTCTTACTAAAAGAAACAAGCCCACATGCCTTTCATTAATATATTAATATAATTGATCAGCCCATTAGACAAATAATATGCAAATTATATTCTTAATATATTAAATGCAATTCTAGATGGACCCATAAATTGGTCCGGTAGAATATATCAAGTGATCCATGCAAGTCCGTGTGGATTGGGGATCTTGGCGGGCTATCTAAATTTAAGCTTCAATAGACATAACCTAATCACAATAAACAAATGATTCACTTAGGTACGATCCATTAATTTTAACTCATTCCACTAAAAAGCTAAAATTGAACTCTTAAATCAAGATAGAATAAGAAGATGTTCCTCATTCATACCCTAGACAATCATGTTGGAGATAGTGTATCCTCGTGATTAATATCAGTAAACGCCAAGAGTTCATAGACCGCCTATAACTCTCCAAGTTACCATATTTACTCATATGACCACGTTTTGAACTTGGATATTTTGACTTGTCCAGAAGCCATGTTTTCAATAGTTACTATCGAAAACTCAACGTTGAGATTTAATATCCAATTACCTCAAAACATCCATATGATGATATTATACTCTCATTTAATAAATGGAGCCACGATGTCCATATCTATAAATGAAGTCCTCTATCGATTAACAAATGAATATCACCAAACTATCGAGGATAGACTATGCTATATAATCGTACTCATTGATAACTCAAAGATATCACTTGCAACCATAAGTCCATCATTATCTCAGGATTAAGATAGACTCTCCGATTGTCCTGATAATGAAAAGACTATTATCTATTGACGGTTCTAGATAAAGCTTTTCATTGTGATCCAGTTCAATGCACCCAGTGCACTAGATTCTTTTACTCGAAGACACTCCGATGATTTAGACTTATCATATCTCATTTGATCCCACTCAAATGCTAGCAAAAGAATTCTACAACTTTAACAAGATAAAGGTGCCCAACCTTTAACTTAAGTTGTGAACATTATTCAAGACTAACTAAAGAATTGTGTCTACCTCATACATATCCAGATGTACGAACAATTCTTCTTTTCTCATAGTTTTTAGACCTTATGATTATTTACTTTGAGAATTATAATATTAAACTATAAATGCTATAAGATTTGTTAAACCAGAAATCACTTTATTAATATGAAAAAGATTGTCAATTACAATATTACACTATTGCTATTGAGCATAATCCTAACATTAACAACTTGAGGTCTTGAGAGAGCCTTTGAGCTTGATCATCAACACCTAAGCTACCCTTACATTTCAAGCCCCAATTTGTGGTTTGTCAATGAAATAAGCCAATCAAACTTGAGAAACTTACAGGGCCCTTATGTGGTTAAGAAACAATTTCATTGGAGACAAATACATTTCTAAGTGTAAGAGTCCAGTCATTTTAAGCCACCTGAAGCCATTGGAGGAGCATGCATCTTCCGTATACACTTATCAAATTTATCTTGACGTTGCTGAACATATTATGCATGAATCAAAATATACGCACATTGTGTCGAAGGAGGAGAAGGATAACTGTCACGTATACTATCTGTCCAGATATTCAATTTCGGATAAGAAAAGGGAAAGTTGTTTCCATTGGACCAGGGTTAGCTTTCAGGAAGTCGAATGAAGATGGTGTTTGGGATTCAAGAAAATCATAATCAACCTTTAATTTCATTGTGACTGCAATTTTGTTCGAAGGGTTAAAAGTGAAATTCCCTAAGCAAATAGTGTATACCTATACTATAGTGTGGGGGGGGGGGGGGGGGGGGTGGGGAGGCA